>RJWH01003958.1:0-126861 GCA_004363575.1 Solenodon paradoxus
GGGGTGATGGGAGATCTGGAGTGGAGAGGGAGGGGGTGATGGGAGATCTGGAGTGGAGAGGGAGGGGGTGATGGGAGATCTGGAGTGGAGAGGGAGGGGGTGATGGGAGATCTGGAGTGGAGAGGGAGGGGGTGATGGGAGATCTGGAGTGGAGAGGGAGGGGGTGATGGGAGATCTGGAGTGGAGAGGGAGGGGGTGATGGGAGATCTGGAGTGGAGAGGGAGGGGGTGACTGCGTTCATGCTGCAAGGCCTCTGCTTTCTCTGTGAATCAAGAGCCCTGGCCTTCTGTGGGAGTGAGTTGGATGGAAGTAAAGATATTTTTACTCAGGTTACCTGTCAGCACTTTCCAGAAAGGAGGCTCCTCTCAAAGTTTTTCAGAGATCTCTGAGACCAAACAAAGGAGGAGACCCAATAAGAGTGAACGTGCCACCTCTGCTCCCCAGCCGGGTGTTTCAGTCCAGACAGCAGCACGATGCTCATGTTCACTCTCATGCAGGGAGCCCTGGGTCCCCCAGTCTTCCCACCACGTTGCCCCGATGCAACTCCCACTTCTGCCCCCCTGGTTTGCTTCATTTCCTCCTCAGTCTCTGTTAGACGCTTCTTCCCTCCATTCTGCTCTCCTTTCCAATCTCAACCACCCACTGTTAGGTTCTGGGGTTGAATGAAAGCTTAGCACTTAAAAGGACTTTTACATAAAAGTAAGCCCTGATTTCTCTGTGTGGAATAGAGACACCACAGTTCACACAACCCTGGTTCAGAGAACATTCTCAGTAGAGTTGAACTGAGGACTGGGGAGGGCAGACTCTACAAGAAACTGCTGTGCTCTGCCTGTCAGATCACGGTCAAATTGATTGCTACCATGGTTTTAAAAAGTGATTGCCAGTATTTTGGTGTCAGTACCATAGTCAGAAAGAGGGGCAATTTAGCATCTAACAAGATCTAAGCCTTAAGAAAGCTAAAGCAGGGTGTGTCCCGGTGGCCTGGTGGTCTTGTACACCTGGGAACAGTCCCACATACATCCCAAGGTCCCAGATGTAAGACCCAGGCTGGGGGGAACAACCCATGGGAACAGCTAAATAAAAATAAAGAGGAGGAAGAGCTCCTCGCTTCCTGTCCACCTGTTCTCCTTCATTTCTGCCTGTACCTTTCCTTAAAAAAAAACAAAAAACAAAACACCAAAAACTAAAGCAGTCTCTGCTATCTAATAACCACATAGTAAAAGAGTGAATCAGTCTCCACTCATTTTTAAACTTACATGCAAGTTTGAATATTGTTCTTTTGGTGTCTAAGATTCTTAAGCCCCTATCTGAATTTGGAGGTTCTCTCCAATGGTTTTCAGTCATAATTTTCAACAAATAATTATTGTTTATCTTATATAATCATCAATAATGATAAAAGTCTACTCCAGAATTTAGGACATTAAAATTCACATATTTTTCCCCAAATGTCCTTTGAGAAAGGGAAGGCCCAGGGCATAACAGAATTTAATTCTGAGTCAAGATTACCTTCAAGGATAAAGAAAATGGAGATATTTATATTATAAAAGAAATCAGATAATGAAACAATCATAGGCCTTTACTTGTTTTTTAACTGAGTCTAGCAAACCAAGAGATAAAGGGAAAAGCCATGGAATAAAGGGAACATTGATCCCGTTTAAATGCAGAACGAAAGTTGACAACAGTGAGGATTTCTGTTACAGAGAAGACCGTAAATGGAACCACTTTCAACATGGAGTCACCAGACACTGGACTGGTGGCCAGGCTGTCCCCTGGCTCTCAGAGCGCTTGTCAGGAGCGTGCATTTCCAGCGACTAAACCAAACACAAACATATTTAGCTACTGGAAAATATAAATGTTGAATATGAATAAACTGAATGAAAAAACCTACCTACTAGGTTATTAAGGGAGTATAACATAGATGAGACAAAAAAATAGGAGTTTACAGTCACATAGAACTAAAATAACCTTTAGGTGGTCCAAGCCAGCAGAACAGAAGCACAGACAGTGCAAAACTCACAAACCAGGACACCTGGAAAAAGAGCGCTAATAAAAGAAATAAGAAAACTCTGAAGCAACAGGAAATGTGACCAGATTAAGACCAGCATAGTGATCCTTTGAAAAATGTTAAAATGAGGTCAACCCAACATTTGAAAATCCTCAGGGTGAGTTAAAAAGCAAAACTTATTATTTGTACTCAAAAGTAATCTTAAATAATTTATAGGTGAAAGAGTGATTCAAAGCCTGTACTACAGCTTTTCAAATAAAAAAAGAAGCAAAGTTTGCAATAGGAATTACACGCAAGTTACGTTCAAGTCACAAAGCACTACGGGACTCTTTCTGTGACAATAAGGCACAGTTCATAATGACAGGCACACTGTCACGAATGCCAGACATCAAGGGATTATGTTGAAGTCCAAGAAGCAATAACTCAGAAAATACAAGGAGAAAGAATCATCAAATTAAGAAATTGTGGGCACCGGTCTGTCACCTGTGCCTGAGCGTTGGCACCCAGCACACCAGGAGGACCAGTGTCCTTCCCTGGATGTGGCTGGAGTCAAATGCAGCAAGAACGTGACTGCCAGCAGCAACCAAAGTCAGACATTGCTCCAGACCCGTCACGTGGTGATCAAGGAAGATGATCTCAACTTTTTCTACTTTTAGGAAACGAATGAGTTTTCCTTTGAAGGGAAAATTAGAGGACATTCTATAACATGTTTTAGAAACCGGTGCAAGACAACGCTTGCATTTTCAGGGTGCATGTGTGTGACACGCATGTGCTTGTGTGTGGTCGGCATGGGGGTGCTATGTGCTACCTTCTTGGTCCTAAGGAGCCAGCCAGCACCTTTTTTTTTTTTTTTTAAGGAAGGGTGCAGGCAGGAAGAGAGGAGGAAGAAGCATTTTTTTTATTTAGTCACTCATCTTGGTGAAGCTCCCTCCCCAGGAAGTAAACCCAGGTCCTTGGGATGTGTGTGGTCTCCAATTGGTTGGAGGTGATGACCCAACCATGACTGCACCAAGGTGGCCACACTTTACTTTTCAGAAGGGGAACTTGGACATTCTGGGAGGAGCCACAGTCACAGGGCTGCTGAGTGGGGGAGGCAGGATCTGACCCAGGACTCCAGTGTGCTGTTACTCTTCACAGAGCATTCCTGTAACATGCACCCATGCATGCACACCGGGAACACAGGACCAGATGCTGCCATCAGCTCCGAGCCTTCATGAGGGACCAGGTACCGGAAGGGACAGATGGATGGTTTCGTGTCATAGGGACCCACAGGGAAGTTGCTGTTCAAAGACTAACTGACATTCCTCCAGAAATGTGTCAGTCCTGACTGCAAATAAAGCAGTGAAGCAGTGAAACTGAAGAATAATGGGAAGTGAATATAAATAGATCAAAGAAGGAAATCTTGGAAAGACAGGCTGGTGCCTCCCTCAGAGAAACACAGAGAATCAAATGTCCAGTCAGTGAGATCCAAGAACCTCAGAAAACCTTCCCTCTATGATGCGCATCGGGCAGTCCACACAGGAAGCAGTCAGAGCACTTTTCTTCTAGATGGATGACATGTGTGTCACCACAGAGCCCAGTGACCCACAGATGGCGGAGCGCTCACCAGTGTGACCCCACCAGCTGCCTGTTCCCAGTGGTGTGGGCAACGGTGCTTTCAGAACCATGACCTGTTTGTCCTCAGCATGGGAAAGCACCCTGAGGTGGCTGCACCTGCATTTCCCTTGTCCTCTGTCCCCCTCTCATTCATCTCATCCTTCTAATCTGTTCTGTGGGGCATCTGCCGACTTACACGCTTCCATTTTACATGTCTCTCCAACAAGTCCTTCCCTCAATGAGAGATGTGGGCTGAACCTCCAAGCCCCTGTTCCAAGTTCTGACAGGACTTGGAAAAGAGCCAGCATTCAGTGTGTGGCACACGGAGCAGATTTTAGAATGAGTGTGGGGACCTACGAAGCCATTGTCTTGCATCCAGCCCTAACCAAGTCCCAGAATGTCCATTGCTTTTCTGGGCAACTGAGCTTCATGAGGTGATACTTAGTACCTGCGCATTTATTCTTAATACCTTCTCTGTTTCTTTTTCTGAAGACATTACATTCTGATAATACTTTTGCTCTGATAATATTGTCTTCCTCTCTATTTACTCTGCCGCGACGTTCCATATACCAGTGAATATTTTTAATGGCTCTATCTGTGTGAAATTGTGGCATCAGGCAGAGTCGTGAACTAGAAGCAGGGCTCTTTGTGTGGAGGAACTCAGATCTGAGACTTACCCTGGCACACCTCTCTCAGAGTTGACAGATTTGGAAAGTCAGTGGCTTTGTGGAAGAACCGAAGTTGGAAGACAAAGAAGGAACTTCCATTAAATTTCTGCTAAATCTGTTGTGAAGCTTTCCCAGAGCAGCTCAGTGTCTGGTCCATGGATTCTGCCTTGGTAATAAAGGATTTAATCTCAAATCCCTTGTGATAATCATGTTGCCAAGAAGATACCCTGTGTTTTGTTTCTAAGAAGGTTTGCCATGTTCAAATGTGATTTTTGATGTGAAAATTAGAATTGTTCTTTTAAGAAAGTCATTTAAAAAACTTTATCTTCCAGAAGTTTAAAAAACAAACAAACAAAAAATAAAGCACCCCCTGGAGAAGTCAGTGGTAAGGGAAGGATTCAAGGGTGGGGAAATGCTGGTCTTGCCTGGTTGATAACTGCAGAGAATCTCTGGAATCATCTTCCCCAAATGGGAAAGAAAGACAGAGCTGGAAACTAGATTGAAAAACTATAACTAACTGTAGAGAAATCAAATTCTCTTCAAAAGAGAGGGAGGGAGATTTGACAAAGGAAGTGTGTGACATGAGCCTGCAATATTAACATCTGCCCAAGCACATGTCCCCATCCTGAATTATCAGAAGCATGGCTAGAAGCACTCCATCATCTCCTGTCTTCTCCAGCTCCCAGAAAAAATCTGCAGTGCTTGGATGGATGGATGGATGGGTGAGAGGATGGACAGGTGGATGGGATAGGTGGATTGATTCATGCATGGATGGATGGATGAATGAAAAGTACTCTCAAGACTGCATGTGAATGTGTTTAATTAGCTATAAAATAATGTAGAAACACACAAGAAAGAAACTCCAGAGAGTTTCACCAACGGAATAAGATGATTCTCTTTCTTTATTTCAAAAATAACATGTCAGTACTCGCTCTGTGCCAGGCACTGTTCTAGACGTAAGAAGTATTTACTCATTGAAGCCTAATGACTGAAGAGGCGATACTGTTACTTATTTGACAGAATGGTAACTCAAGCGCAGAGAGGTTAAGGAACTTACGCAGAGTTCATAATAGGTGGACGTGGAATTTGAACTGACCATGTAGACTTAGGTCTGGTCTCTTAGCCACTTCATGGAATTGTCTTCATTTAAAGATTGATAAAAGATGTGTTTTTCATTTAATTTGCTTACCAGCCTGCCTGAAGGGCATTAGCATCATATGTTGTTGACTCCCCTTCCTCAGGACTGATGGCTGCGACTTTACAACACATTTCAGGTTTTGTGGAGTCAGTGTTCGCTGCAGGCCTGTAGTTAACGGGCCCTGCATCCTGCAGCTGATGGTCCTGCAGGTCACTCACATCCAGATTGGCAGTGTGAAGCACAGCAGTCAGAATGACCCACATGCTCCTGTCCCAGCGTCTGGGCTGTGCATCCTCTCCTGGACTCCACTGTTTGGAGAAGCTGCCCCAGAGGGATGTGCTAACACAGAGCCTGGGTGCTGTGGGTCCCTGCAGAGAGGCTAGACCCTTGGTCGCCAAATCCTCCGGAATCTTGCGACCTTAGAGCAACCAGAGTCCAATGACAAACATACCAGATGCCATTTATTTTTCGTTACTATTTGCATATCATGTTTTTATAAAAACATAAAACTTATAGATAAGGTGAAATCGCATAAAGCTATGGGGTACACATCTACCCTAATTCTTGTCCTTACCAATGACACCAATCTTCACTTCTTAGTTTTCTTCTAATTTGCCATCTTATATTTGGTCATATAAAATATCCGGTTGTATTTTTGAGGGAGTGCATACAATCATAAACTACCACGTGCTTTTTCCATTCAGCAGCCTGTCCTGGAGATAAATCTCCATGATCCTTTTCCACGGCAGCAGGAAAAGGCTGCGGCGTGGTGTATTAAGCCATTTCCTTACAGGTGGGTATGGGGCTGGGTATTTTTTTCTGTTATCAGCAACAGTGCAGCGAGCATCTCAGGACGATTGTTCTCCAGCTGCCTTCCGGGTGCCAGCCCTCACTTACCCAACAAGTCTCTTGCCTTAACCATAGAGTTTACAACCCTGGAATTTCAGAGCTAAGAGGGAGCCCCTGCAATCATGGGCTCTCACTTCCTCATTTTAAGGATGAGGAAACTTAGAAACTATAAGTAACTATTTATGTCTACAAAGAAGCAAACTGACTTCCGCCAGCCCCACTGAGCCCCACCTGAAATTCAGGGCGTTGGCTTGTCCTCCCCAGCAGCACAGTTTCCTCTCCTGCCCATCTCATAAGAGGGAATCCAATGTCACATGTATGTGCTAGAACAAAGGAGTGCCCAGGAGCTGGCTTTCCAGGCTGGGTCCTTCTAGCAGATTCTTTTCTGGACATGCCCCTTGCAACCTTTCCTCTCTGGCGTGTTTCCTCTCCCATTGGAGGCTGCAAGCATTTTGGAAAACCTGTTCAAGGAGTGTAGACCCCAAGTGACACCACCCATGTCTCCAGCATTGACACTTTGGATTTTTAACGTGCCCCAGCCTGTAGTATTTCAGCATGAAACTATCTCATTAGTCACATCCATCTGGATCACAGGCTTTGAGTTGAGGTCCTCATAAAAGTTGTTACATACTCAACTAATGAAATAACTATTGTTTGCATGAATCCAGGTGTTAGGAAATATGTAGCTGGCAAAATTACTCTCACTTTCTGTGAAATTTCAATACATGACTTTTAAGAGGGAAGTACCTTTTCATATTAAACATGCAGCTTCTCCAAAAGCACCTTCTCAAATATCTGAGATCAGATGAGGAGATGTCATATAGACACTCAGGCTCTTTGTCCTGAATTCATTGTCACTGAATGGCCACACAGTAAACTTGGCCTGTTTTTTCTAGGCCTATTTCTTTCTCGCTTAAATGAGGTTATTGATAATAGGCTAACAGGGCATCAGTAAGAACTGAGATATAAAGGCAAAATGCATGGCATGAACTAGATCATGAATACATAGAGGCCTGTTTCTTATTACCAGTTCTTTCCCTCATTTTGAGTTAGAAATATGCTCAAATCATCTCAAAAAGGTGATTATTTGAAGCTAGTTTCTCACCCAAGCACTGCCTCAATCTCTTTAGATGATGTCTTTCCTGGGCTCACACTTTCTTTCTTTTCTGAGGCAATTTTATGTGGAAGACGCAGCTCCATGTCTGGATCAGACAGCCTTGGGTATCCGTGTGAGTCACTGGCTTTCTTTGGCAGAAAAGAAATTTACTGAGAGCATCCAATTATTTAATTAACATATTCATCTATTTATTATAATTACCAGAGGCTTATCCTTTGCAGGGAGCTAGGATGATGAATATTATAATTAATATCATGCTCCCAGCTGGAGAATTTATAAAGTAACTACCATGTTCTTAGCACATAATTGGAGATCAGGAAATGGTAGTTATTGTTATATAGGATTCACCAAACGTGAATACCTAAATACCTAAATACCTAATATAATACCTAAAATACCTAAAATAAAAATAGTTATTTAATGAGAAAGTGCCTATTTTAATATTTTTATTATTTTAGAATATGCATGAAATATAAGAAGTGCTATAAATGCAGCTCTGATTAATAGTAATGATAGGAAATAACTTAAAATATGGGACTTGAAGACTTCTAAATCAGAAATGAAAACCAGTTAAATGTTGAATTTGAAGTCCTTTCTCCTATATATCCTAAAACTGCCATTTTTTTTTTTAGAAATTTGACACGTGTCTTCTTCTAACCTGAATGTTAGGACCTCACATTGACAAATAATTATAACATGCACACTCCTCATAAGACCTCACGCATGCCCTCATCAACGTCGTTAGGATGCTGGTGGTCAGGAAGAATGAAGACTGGTAGTCGTGCTTCGTGCTGGTCCTGAGCAGAAAGTGGTCATTTCCAATCTGGGGAAGAGTGTCTCTTCATCAGTGAGTGTTTTAATGATACGGGAGCAGAAACTGCGATGCATTCAAGTAATCATTCCTTTACCTGATAGAGTTAACAATACATTACTTGCAGGGGATTAGATCCCAAAAAGTTTGTGTGGGGCTTAAGAAAATTTGCAGGTAGAAGAGTGTTCAAGAGAAGTCACCGCAGACAACCTGTTGTGCAGGTGATGATGTTAAGTGGAGCAGAAGCAAGAGGGAGGCCGTGTGCATTCAAGTACATCCACTTGAAGGGGTGCCAATGGCCACCCTTGGGCGCACTCTGCTGAGATTTGGAGGAGGGATAAAGAATATGGATAAAGAACAAGGAATAAAGGAAAGCAAAGGAAGTGGGGTAGTGTCTACCCTGCCCAGGCAGAGAGACTGGGGAGCACTGCTCTGTGGCCCAGCTCCTCTTCCAAGGAGGGCTCCAGCCCCCTCAGGTGGGTCTCTGGCGTCTCCCCACCAGTTGGCGAGGCGTCTCATTGTTGACCCTCCATGTTTCCAACACAGTCCACCTTCAACTAGTCACTGCCTGCCACCTGGTCTGGGCACAAAGACTGAATTTTTCTTTTTTTATTGATCAGGTGGAAAATATCAAATAACTATTTCATGACACATGAAAATTACATGACAGTCACATGTCAGGGTCCATCAATAACCCTAAGAGCTCAGGCTGTTCACTTGCCCGTTGTCTACAGCTGTTTTCCTGCAGACAGGTCCAACGACTGTGACAGTGACCCAGGGCTATTTGTCGCCTGGCCCTGCAGGAACATTTTACCATCTCCTGCCATAATTGATTGCTTTGTTTTCAGTTCAACCTCTGGTCATATGTAGAGGATTTTGTCCCTGTGGTTAGTGCACAATCCTCAAGGTCTTAGATTTCCTGCAATTCTTAGTAACGTTCAAATGTCTAGTTTTGCATCCACATATGTGTATGTACATGTAACAGGCAGACATGATGAGTAAAATGAAAGCTAAAAACTGGATGTTTGACCTGATCAACTTTCCTCTGCCCCAGTTTTATTATCAAGTGAAAGACCTGTTCTGTGCATTTAGAAATAGCAAGCTCTCACTATTCAGAACTGACACAACTGATCTCCATGTTTGTTGAGTGTGTGACCCTCTGTGTACCTGCATGTCTGCAGATGCCTTACAACTGTGGGTAAGAGTTCAAGGTATGTCTGTTGAAATGTTTTCTTGGAAAATCACATGTTCATTAGCCTATATTTTGGGGTAGAGTTATTCTGACTTTTTTAAAAATTAATGTTTCATTAATTTCTAATACTATATAAGCTTCAGGAGATTAGATTCACACCTTATCCATGTGTATATCACAGTCTTTTTAAGGACTGTGTACACAAACTCATCTTGCATTTTCAGATATATTGGTGTTCTATTGTAGGATTGTCAAGTCACTATCTATTGGTGTAGATTTTGATGTGACCTCAGCATAATCTTTCAAACATGGAATGCTTGGTCCTTATAAACGGAAAATTCTTTTCAAAGGCTCTTTGTTTTTTCTGATGAATTGACTTAGGTGTCCTCCTGGAAACTCAGACAGGGCCTGACAAGAAGGCTGGTCCTCCAGAGAGCCAAGGGGCCAGCTTCTGATAGGGGCTCTCTGCAGTGAGTGGTAAACCCTGCAGATAAGATCTGCCCTCTTCCTTTTGTCCTGTAACTGAGGAAGCTCTTCAAGGGGAAGTGGGTTTGACTCACAAGGCCATTTTTGTTTTTATAGAAAAATGACCAATCACACAGTCATCAGTAAAAAATCTGCACAAGCGTACCTGCTCCAAGTCAAGTTAACTTGAAAGGCATGACCAGTGAAATTCCTGGGACAGGTCCTGCACAGTCATGTGTGTTACCGGAACATTCTGGAACTTAAAGAGATGTGCCCTACAGTACGTGTCCAGCTGCCCCACTGCCCCCACTCCAATGTTCTTGAAGGTCCATCTTTGCCTTCTTCCTTGTTTTTTCCCCAGTGTGTCCATCCACCCATTTTCCTCCTGGAGGTGGAATGACCCCACACATAGTCCTCCGCTCAGCTGGCAGACAAGCTCCTATTCTCAGGAATTTGTATGAACTTTCTGTGGCATTAGCCTTGTTATATGTGTCCACCTTGGTTTTGAAGTTCATTTAAATATTGGCTATCATGTTTTGACCTCTAAAATTTTTAAATTCAGTTTTGATTTCTTGCTTTAAAAAGCAACATCCCTCAAAAGATAACCTAATTGCTCAGCCTTATTGTATTCTAGTGCTTTCATGTTTGCTTTTCACATATAGATTTGTAATTGTGTTGGCATTTGGGATGTATGCTATAGCCTAGGGATTTAATTATTTTTCCCCAATAACTCACTTGTTCTTCTCTAATCATTTATTATAACCTATTCCCTCTGATCTGATTTCAGATACCACTTATGACCTAAACTTATACCTATACCTGGCACATATTTTGGATTTTCCTGTTCTGTTCATAGTTTACAGAATGCAAGTGTCCCTCTTATAGCTGGCAGGTTGCTTCTCGTCGTGGCGTTAGCTGACACCTCCTTCAGGTCACAGAACCACCATTCTCTTCGGTGGTGAGAACACTTAAAATCTACTCTTCGCAAATTCCAAGTATGTAGACAGTATTGTTAACTATGACACTGCTGTGTGTTAATGTCCACAGGGTGTTGGGGGCAGCCTGTGGGGGGCGGGCTGGAATGAGACTTGGCACCATGGGGAGGTTCCATCAGAGCTGGCTGACTGAGGAGTTAGGCGTAGGGGCAGACAGAGCTCATGAGACCCACCAGGACAGCCAGCAGGACCGCAGGCCACTGGGGGAGAGGAGTCGCAAAGCTCTGAACTGGGTGCTGGTGGCTATGAGACACTCTACGTGGGTGACAACAGATTCTGTAGAGATTGACAACAGGTGTGGAGGCTGCAGACAGTGTTAGTGCACCTGTGAGCTGGAGCACGTCCTCCACAAAGGTCACACTATGACACCAGTCACCGCCACCAATGACATGGGCAGTCTTGACTCTGAGAGTCACAGCAAGACGTCTTCACTCTGCCTCTGGATTCTCTGAATATTCGTGAAACTCAGTTCCTGGTTGTGCTGGTAAGCACAGAGTACAGGGCGCAAGCACAGAGAATCAGAACAATGCCACCTTGCATCAGGAGTGGCTTTGCTTCTCTGACCCACAGTTCATCCATCATTGGTTCCTTTTTGCGTTTTTCAGTGCTCCTAGATATTTCTGTTCGCTTTCTGTGGTTGTTTCTGCATGTCTGCCCAGGGTGATGAACCAAATTCCTAGACAATGGTTATTTCAAAGAACGAGGTCACAGAGATTGTGGGGGAGAGCAGGGCCTTGCGGGGCGCGTGGGACTGACACCAGCCCTGCAGGCAGTGGCCCCTGTCCCTGGGCAGCCAGGCCCCTCTGGGTCTCTTTCTCCACTGGGCTGTCAGCTTGGCCCAGCTCTTGATCCTGCCAGCGCCCCATAAGGACTTGTAAACAATGCCTGGCCCAGCCTCAAGGCCTCGTGTAAACTACGTGCAGGTGTAATGCTGTCCAAGCACCTAGTAGTCCTCTGTATTGACGAGTGTCGTCCCTGGATCAATAGCAAGAAGGATTTTGTTATTCAATACAATATTTCAATCTAGACGAGAGGAGCCCTGTCCTAGTCCCTGAGCATTAGAAGTCCTGCTGGTCTGGCCCTTCTCTAGGGGTGTGCTGTGTGGGATTTCTGCCTTCTGGAACATGCTCCAGGTACCTGGAACCTGGAGCCTCCTGTCTCTGTGACCCACTACCTTTCCCTCCTCCAGCCTATGTGGGTCTCATCCCCAGGTCCACCCTCCAGAAGTGGTCCAAACCTGCAGAGGCCATCCCCGCCATTCCTTCTGGATTGTCAGTTCTGGGCACTGAGTGGTCCCCTGCGTCCTGTCTTCCCCTGACTTGTGCCTCAGCACCCTGTCTTCCCCAAGGTTTTGGCAGTTGCTGGTTGAGCAGGGTTTTCTGCAGCTGCTTTGAAATCATCCTCAGCTCATCCTTACAACTCTGCCATCTTGGTTTGGCTCCCAGTATTGTCTCCTTCACTTGGCTGAGATTTCTTGGTTCTTAGAGTGTAAAGGACGATTTTTTGTTGAAAGCCTGGGCATGGGCTATCCTGTTGTGAGACTCCGAACCTTATGGAAGCCTCAGATTTAGTAGGCCTGCTGACCACCTTCCAAGGAAGTGGGCACCACCCAGTTACCACAATGGGTGGGAGGAAAACTATGTTTCCAGCCCTAGTCTTGCTGAGTGGGTAAATTACTACTGCTGGCAGTGGGGCAGGGAACATCTTCCCACACAGCTCCTGTTGATACCAACGGGAGGGCAGCCTTGTCACCACTGGCCAGTGGGTAGAGCCTGTCCTCAGGTAGTGGATACCACCCCCATGGAGGTGTTGGGCCTGGCAAGGGGAACTCCCAGCTCCCCATATGAGAGCCAGGCTGAGGTTGACACTTCTTTTATTTTTTTTTCCATGTCCATTGGCATTTCTGGACTGGTGACTTCTTCAGCTCAAGTCTGGGGTATATGAGGCCAAAGGAATACCCAGAATCTTACTGTGTGGTCCTCATCTCCTGAAGTCTAGCTCTTCTACTTCTCTGCACCATCAGAGTTGTCTTGTGTTTGTTTCCTTTGGATGTCCGCAGTGTTTGTTGTACTCAGTGAGAGGATGGGAGAAAGGCAGCTGTGCTCCTGTTTCGGGGAAGAGGAAGGAGGATGTGTGGCATATGTGCTAAAGGGTGTGATCCTGGAGACGGTGCATGAACACACACGCACTCTCCTTTGCACAGGGACCCCTCGTTGTACAGAAAAGTGAACCAGAGAACCAAGTGTGCTGTTCTGGGGAGGCGTGCACAGTGCTAAGAGCAGCGTCCGGGGCACCTGTCAGAGGTAACTGCTCTCAAAGCCACTTGGATTGTGGCTGGAGTTTCAGTGCTCCTGATTTAAAATAGAAAACAAAACTGCAGCAAGTCAGGGAGTCAGGCTCCACGCAATTTGGTTGCTCTGTTCTGCCAAGGAAGCGTCACAACTTCTTGGTGGCAGTCAGCCGGGAGGTAGATGAGGAAAGGAGGGAAGAAGTTGTCTGATGACTGAAGACATGAAAAAGATTCAACTGGAGTTGTACTGATCTGATTAGCATTTCATTGGGATTTTGAGTATTATATGCAGATTCTAGTTAAATATAGAACATGGCAAATGGGAAAATTGGAGCCCTCTCAAATTTGTAAAGATGCCCTTTTACTGAGAAAACTCTCGTTGTTCTGTACATAATGAGGTCCTTTCAGCTGTGATGAATCAGAGGCAGATGCAGAAACTGAAGTGTTTATTTGAAAACGACTTCTCGATGATAATTAAATCTGTCTGGGAGAATAGAAGGTACATTTATGTACCTCTAAATCCAAGAAGTGGCAAGAAAGAACCACCAGGATTTCCTTCTGTCTCTTTTAATTTGACATTCACTAATCCTCTTCACCCACCTGACATCAGAGCTTTCACCAAGTTCATGGGGGACTGACCTTCAGGAGAAAAAGGTGGTGTGAAAAATAATGGCCAGGATATTGTACTTTGAGATTAAAGTATAACAGCACCTAAAGGCTGTTTTGTCTCTGCTGCCATGAACTTGTGCTTGATGCCATGTCCTGTCTCCATGTCTGCTCCTATTCTTATTCCTCCTTTAGTAAAAGTGGTGGTTAGTTTCATCTGTATTTGACTGGCAGGAGGCCCACAGCTCCAGCCCACTGACCTTGGCAGTAACTGGGGTCAGTGTAGGAATCACTGTTCTGGCTAAAGAATGAGGCACTTGAACCCCAGAGAACAAGTGCATCAGAGGGTGGTTGGCGGAAAGACCAGGGGACGGGGGTTGCCATGGTTAGGGCTCTCAGTGGGAAAGGCAGCCATCCTTTCCTCCTTGTCTTCTCCTAGAGCATTGACATCAACTGCTGTTTTTTGTTTCTCCCTGGTGTCTGCATCATGAGCTCACCTTCATCTACAGAGCTGAATACTTCTATTTCTAGTCTTCTCATTTATTGTTTCTATCATTGGTTGCCCATGAAAATCAGTGGTGGAGACTTCAGATCACAAGTTGCCTGTTCCAAAAATGGAATCAAAGCTGAACAGATTTCAATTGTTTCGGAAATAAGTTACTATGGTAAACCTTAGAGCAAGTTGAAAAGCTGTTCCTTGTTTAATTAGTAGTGAGGGTCTACCTGGCTTTTCAGAGGTAGACTGACCATATTTCCTTGAGGTAAAAATGGAATACTGGAATGGTAAAATCAAAACAGGATTATGTCCTGGTGACTCAGGGGAGGGGAGAAGGCAGAGCAATCTGAGCAGGAAATGAACAGCCAGGCCAGCAACATGTACTGTGTGATGTTCATTGGGGATGGAATAGTAACAATGTGTGGTCCAGTCACACTTCATACAAACCGCCAAGGCCAGTGCAAGGAATTTTGGCACCTTAGGTAGAAACCAGATCTGGTGCTCCTATAAGTTCTGTTCTAAATGTCCTTTCTAAAACTTATGCCGCTTTAACCAAAATGCCCAATAATCTCCCAGGTGCCAGAGATAACCCTCTAAAGTGCCAGAGATATCCCAGTATGACTCATCCATCCTGTGGTGTTCTGCTCCCTTTGAAGAAACAGGTGCACTTGGAGGGACATGGAATCCTCTTCCTACTGCTCTTGTTTCCTAAAAGGGGCGGGAACAGCAGTAACAGCTGAGGCCCACAGTCAGTGCCGTCAAGGACCATCTTCAATGTAGAGCAAAAGGGGTAGCTGCTTTTGTACCCCCTCAACAGACTGGGTCCAGGTCAGCTCAACTGTTCTTTTTGCCCCATGTTAAAGACAGTCTTGGTTCATTAAAAATTGGGCAAAATTGACATTTATGTTAAAGTAACAGGACAGTTGGGAAATATGAAAAAAGCAGTACTGTCCCCCTTTAAAAAAATATGTCAGATTACCCAGGACGCATACCCTATTCAGCTTTCAGTCCCTAATATATCATGGGTCACCTCATAGTCCTAGGTTTGCGCTACAGCAGGGCAGGAGAAGCAGGGCACCGCAAGGAGGGGGCGTCTTTGTTTACAGTGACTTTTTAAAATGTCTGATTTCTGCACAGCCTCCTAATAAAGGAGATTATTGGGTATGTCTTAACTTTTGGAGAGATGGGCATTGTCTGTGTAAAATCCAGGCAGCTGTACTAAAAGGGGATTTAACTCTGTTGTTTGATTTCAAGCTTAATCCTATTATGTTTCTAATAGAATAAGTAGATAATGATAAAAATATGTTGAATTAATTCTTCCAGATCTACTAAAGAGCACAAACATTTTAATGAACTAAATATGAATCTAAATACAAACATAGATACCTGATGATTACAGGAGAATATTTTCCTTTTGGTGGGTGTGCAATATTTGCAAGACAATGTCTCTCTATGAAGATAACAAGCAGTGATAATGACAATAATAATAAATAAAATAATTTGATAATAATTTAGTCGATCTCTCAATTCAGTTCTCCACATCTCTGGATTTTCATTTCTCAGAATTGTCCTTAATCTTATTAGCGCCTTTATTCTGTATTTTCTCCATGGTTTTAAATATGCCCAGATATTCACTTTTTTGTTTTTAAAGGAAAGGTGAAGACAGGAATGAAGGTGAGCCGGCAGACAGGCAGAAAGAAGCATTTCCTTTATTTATATTTACTTGTTCACACTGGTTGTTTCCCACCAGACTCAGGACTTGAACCAGCTATACATGGCTTGTACCCTCTGGAGGCAATTGACTTAATTACTGCTCTACCAGGGCACATCAACAATTTTTAAATATAAGTTGAGATATTTTAATTCTTCTGTTACTCCCCACTGCATTCTGCCTATAGTCTCATCCTTCACCTCCACTGAAATTGTTTCTCCCTGGTTGCTGTTTATCTTTTTCTTAATAAATCAATAATCTGTTCTCATTAAGAATATGCTGCGTTTTGGAAACTGACCCTCTCATATTCCTGAATGCATCTCTGCATATCCTGGACTCCAACAATCTGGGGGAGACAGAGTTGTCTCCTCATCCTGCCCTGTGGTTGCAGGGGGTCCCCTCTCTTCTCTCTAAGGTGGGGACACTGCCCCTTTCAATATAACTGAGAACATTCCAGAAGTTGACTGATGTCAAGGGCCTGTCACAAAGTAGATGAAGGTTTTCTTTCCTTTTTCCCACTAGCTCCCTTCTTTGAGTATCCTTTGCCCTCAGCTTTTCTAAAGAATTCCTCTGGCTCAACACGTTACAGATATCTTGGACCTATTCTATGCTGGTTAAGACATAGGCCCTAAACCAAACTTATTCATTTGAACGGCTTATCACTACTCCAACAATAATTCTGAAGATTGCCATTCAATCTTCAGCATAGTTTAAAAACATCATATACCAAGCTTTGTCACTACGATTCAAGGTAGTCTGTCACCGTTGTCCAAAACAGCACTCCTCTCCTTTAATTGGAATGTTTTGTCCTGGCCCAGCCCCTCCTGACCATGGGGGCTCTATATCCTTAGATAAGTGTGTAGCCTTTAAAAATACAGAGTGATGGGCCACATTTGTGGGATTGTAATTTACATCGACAGTTGTCACAGGTCTTGGTTTTCTACCAGTAGGGTTCTTAGAGCTTCCCTATAGCTGTCCCTTTGCCCAGGTGCCTTTTCAGTCAGTAGGAGAGGATCTCCAGGCCTTACATTACGGGATAGGTAGACCACAGTTTATGCTAATAGTCAACTTTCATCACAACTAGATGGTTTTCTAGGGCAGGTAGAACATTGCACATTTCCAGAAGAACAGGATGCTGCATTATTGCTGCGCCTTCACCAACTCTTGACTCTAGTATACTATGTTTTTTAAAGAAAGGTGGAAGAAGCACTTCATTTTTATTTACTTTTTCACAATGGCTGCTCTCCACCCAGCCCGGACCTGGGACGTGAAGCCAGGTCCTTGCGATGTATGTGGACCGTGATCCAACAGAGGTGGCTGATCCGACAACTACTCCACCCGGCATGCCACTGGCATGCGTCTAAAAACTGTGTAAATTGGATGGTTGTACAGTGGCATCTCCTAGTTTTATATTATGTTTTCCGATTATGGTGAGCGCATCGAGGAGGCTTTCATAGCCCTGGCAGTCAGATACATTCCTCCTGCTCTGAACTGTGCTCACAATTTTCCTAGTTTTTGGATTGGGTTCCCGTCTTTTCTCATTGGTAACCACATGAACTGTGAAATTATTAAAACATAAAAAGTTTTTGATAGAATTTCATCACACAATTTTGGCAAAAAATTATAATTGGTTATTGTGGGTATAGAGAAATGCTATTGATTTTTAAGCTTGTTTTATATTCATCAGCATGTCTGAATTCTCATGTGTTTCAATCTTCTCTCTTCTGATGGGATTTCTATGTATAAATCTTATCATCTTTCAAAAAGCATATGTTGGCAGCTTCCTCTTTCCAAATCTTAAGCCACTGATTTCTTTTTCTTTTCCTCTTTCTCCTCCTCCTTCTCTCATTACATTGGTAAAGACCTCTGGTATCACCTTAAACATTTGTGGTTTTAATAGGTGTCCTAGTTTCTGAATTAAAATTTTCTCTACTAAGTATGATGTCTTCTATCTGTTTGGAGAGTATAGCCTTTACCAAGGGGACAGCGTTTTCTTCTGCGCCTAGTTTACTGGCAGTTTCTGCAAAGGCTGGTGATGTGCTCAGATCTGATTCTCACAAGGGCTGCTTGGCCACTGCAGTAGCAGACCTATGAGGGAACTGGGATGTGGTCCTGTCCCAGAGGATGGCAACCTTTGCAGGAGAGTGACAGTGAAGTGGACAAGTTTGATAATTGCTTCGAGGTAAATCAATGGAACTTGGTGACAGACTGGATATGGGCAGTGAAGGCAGGGAAAATGTTGAGAATGACTCCATTCTTGGCTTGCATAATGGGATGGCACCACTGGTTGAGTTGGGACTATTGCATGAGGTGCCAACTTGCACATATTGAAACTGACATGCTTTTGAGAAAATCAGAGTAAAGTTCTGAGTAGATAGTGGGTAGGGGGCCTGCAGCATAGATGAGAGCTGGTCTAAACTGCAGTCTCATGGTCTCTGATGGATGTGGGACCCTTGGAAATAGGAACATTTAAATGCTCATAAGGAACAAAGTGAGTCAGAAAAAACAGAAATAATCACAGGTAGAGCTGAAAATAATCATATTTATCTGCACAGAGATTGAAATACCCAGATTCAAGAGCTCATTATGTTGCTGGGAAACTGAAGAGGCTCCTATCCAGGCAGCAAGACTGGTTCAAAGGTCTAAACGTTGCACTGCAAATTATGGCAATTACACCCAAATGTCTGGAAAAATGAATAATTTGTAAACTCCTCCAAGTTTCAGTACGAATCATGAAACATTCTGAAGTTAGCTGTTTTAACGGCTTATACCAACACTAACTGGAATAGAGAGCTTTTGACGCTTCCTAGGGGCTGGCAGTATAGTTGTGTTAGCCTTCCGCAGAACACTCAGACCCTGGCAATGCTGTAACAATCCTAATGAAAAATTCTTGCATAAGAAAGAACACACTAACTTCTGAATAACTAAAATAGACTGCAGCACACATAGAACCTTGCTTTCAAAAAGAGAAAGAGAATGGCGGCGTGCCTTGATGGAGTAGCGGTTAGGTCAGTCACCTCCAAAGGAGCACAGACCACATGGCCCTGGGTTCAAGTCACAGTCCTAGAGGACAAACAACCAGTGCGAACAACTAAATTAAAAAAAAAAAAGAATTACTGCTTCCTATTCTCTCTTCCTGCCTGCCTGTCAGCTCACCTTCATTCCTGACTGCATCTTTCCAGAGAGAGAGAGAGAGAGAGAGAGAGAGAGAGAGAGAGAGAAAGGCTGAGGCATCCTGGAGGGATGACAGGTTGACAAGTAAGGCCCACTGGGGCAGCAGCCGGGGAGAACAGGGTCACAGGCATTTTACAATGATGCCAATGCTGGCCATCACTTTTGTGTCTTTCCTTTGACCAAGATCAAGGAAAGCCAAGCACGAGAGACCCTTTCAGACTGGAGCTGTGCCGAAACAGGACCAACAAGGAAAACTGGAGCCAGGTGCACTGATAGATGGGCATTCGCTGTGCTGTGCTGTGCCCGCTGAGTCCTTTGGCTACAGCTGGTGTCTTGGATGCAACGCACCAGAGAAAGGTGCCCACGGCCCCGCAGCTCCACTCACAGCCGCCGCGAGCCAGCCGTGACACAGCTACAGGTGCCTTGAGGAGCCTACACTCGCAGGGAGCCAGGCCGTGCCCACCAGCAGCCTGCCATGTGGCAGCATCATTTCTGTAGAGGGTCGGGGGCAGTGACTCCCAGAGGGAGAAACTTCTAGAAGGAGAAACTGACCTTGACTCACCTTGGCTAATACGGTATGCTGTCAGCATCCACCAACTACTGTTTGGCTTTATAGTAAATAAATTATTAAAATACACGAATATATTAATAAATAGTAAAATAACATTTTAATAAATTGTATTATTAATAAGTGTTAATTTTTAATATTCAATACTTTTTAGAAAAGATTTTCTGGTAGGTGTGAGGGGTCGTTAGGGGTACTGTCTTTTTTCTGGGATCTGACTGACCTGTCCCTGATGGTTGGGGGTGGGACACCCCACCTGTTAGGCGACATGACGGTCCAGCCCCTCTTCTGCCTATGGGAAAGAGAGCTAGTCTCCTCCTGTAAAGTGGAAATAACCTCTGGGATCATGTCTAAGTTCCTCTGGAGACGGCCATTAAAGAACTGAAAGTATACTCTTAAATGCTCCATCAGGAAAATATGCCCAACTATTGCATCTCTTTAGTGGTTCCGTTTCGTATTCTTATCATGTCTTCCGTTCTCCTCGTGGTTTGGAAAAATCTTTGGTTTTCCCCTTGAGTGGAAAGAATGAGCACCTTCATGGCCTGGTTTTCTTCAGAACAAAGTCAGGGGCTAGATGCCACAAGTCATGCATTGCTTCCCTTCTTCTACATATTCCTTCCATGAAGCGACCCAGAGGAAAACTTAAGAAGAAAAAACACTGATGTGGGCTGTGAAAGAACGGCATTCTAGATGTCAGTCTTTGTTTTATGGAACATGCTGCCTGAGCTTCGGTTATAAACTAATGCCTTTTCTAGGCTGTCTCTGTGCAACGAATGTGGTAGCTTGGTAAAGTCAACTTTGTGCCTCAGAATCAAGTTAATGTGTATTTTTTTAGTAAAAAAATAAAAAGGGTACTCAACTACTGTTCAGTGAATCCTGTGAACAAAATCCAGTGTTGCTCCGACAGAGCTATCCCCTCCCTGTGGAGAAACTTGTCTCTCATCGGACCTCATGACTTTGAAAAGATCATTAAATTTGACATGTGTCTGTTCATTCCCATCGTGATGTGATTGGAATGAAGTTCTAATCTACATGGGTGCCATTGACATCCATCTGCTAACCAGTATTGGGGGAATAGAGCACATTTGCAATGATGGCGGGGGCACCCTGGCTTGACGAGGAGAGTTGAGACTCGTGGTTAGTAAAAGGCTACATAAAGTTGTCCTCGTTCAGAGAGACGGAAATATCGGGGACTTAGGTGGACCGTGCTATAGGCACCTTGCTCACGAAAGGCACGTGGCTGTGGGGAGGCCAGGGTGGTCGCGAAGAGTCCGTCAGAAGGAACCGGCAGTGCTTCATGGAGGGCGGGGCTGGGGGGAGGGCTGTCGGGTGCTCTCTCTGGGGAGGTGGGCTCATGGGGCCTCCACGTGTGCTTCCCAGAGACAGTTTGCAAGTGGACAGGTAAGAAAAGTAACAAACACACCAAGATGAATAAAAGAAAAAAAACCTTTTTTTAAAAGTAAGTGTCCAGTGTGGTGGTGTTGACTCTATTTTACAGAGTTGTGTAATCTTTCACAAGTATCTGATTTTAGAATGTTTTCATCATCCTGTGGAGAAACCCAAACCCATGAACAAGGTCCCCCATTTCCTTCCCCTGAAGTTCTCAGAAGCCCCTCCACTCCTTTCTGTCTCTAAGGATGTGCTTATTGTGGATGGTTTACAGAAATGAAATTATACACTAATATGTGGTCTTTTGTGACTGAGTCCTCTCACATATCCCTTTAAAAAATGTTTTCAGTGTCTTATCGCAGTAACTTTGTCTTACACATTAAGATAAACCCTCTGTGTAGGTTCCCCATGTGTGCAATTTCCCCGTTCCTCACATACATGTCAGCACACCCTGCTTCTTTAAATCCGCTACAGGTATCTGAAGTCGCAAACAGGCCTCAGCTCCAGCCAGGGTTTAGCTCTAACAGCCGGGTGATCACAGAAGCCACCTGTGTGCGGGGTGGGCGATTAAACCCCCACCTCCTGAACCTCAGAGCTTCAGGGATAATAACCAGTGTGTCGTCACTACTCCACCAGTGACCTGGTGGGCACCCCTCGGAAAGTGGAAATAAAGGCCGCCGAGACCTGACTTTGTACCTAATGACTTTAAATGAAACTCCCCCAGCAGTGTCGGGCCTTCACATGGCAAACGTGCCGGCTGTGGGAGAAAAAGGGCATTTGTGGGGACTCACAGGCATAAAAATGTTCCCTCTCTCTGCGCCGAGCTCACGTTCTCCAGCTTTAAATTGCCCGAGTGAAGGGCCAACCAGCGGACCAAGGGGACCAGAGTTTTTTAAATGACAAAAATAGACTCTCCAGGAAAAATAAAAATGCAGGACACGATTAACAGCGTAAGAATCTCTTTCATCGTGACTGGGTCTGCAGGCCCGAGCAGGGGCCCCGCCCGCCGTGGCCAGAGGAGTGAGTACACTGTCACAGCGCCTGCCTGACAGCAGCGTCCTGATGCCACTGCTGGCTTTGTGTTCGTGGTTGGCTCCAGTCTGGTTTTGGAGACAGGCAGTGCAGCCACAGAACAGGTGGCCAACCTTGCGAAAGCTGCCACCCAATAGAAAGCAGCGTCCCCGTGTTAAGTAAGTGACCCGCGTGTCTGAGCCAGAGACCCAGTTTCCCTCCATGCAGGGAAAGCCTGTCTCTCCTGCCGCTCACTTTCGGATGTTGCTGGTGAGGTGGGCCTGAAAGTTTCCGCATGTCCAGGAGAGTCTGCTCTCCCACACGTGGAGGAGGGAGATTCCTGATGCTTGAAGAGTAAGACCGTGTGGCCCCCTGGCCGTAACCACCGCCATTTCTAACTTACGTGATATGCTTTCTCGCTTCCGCCAAGCCTTCTCTAAACTCTATGGGGCATTGGTAGTAAGTACCTCATTTATGTTTTTAAAAGCACTTCGGAGTGTGCAGTGTTTCTTTCTTTTTTTTTTTTTTTTTTTTTTTTTTTTTTTTTTTTTTTTCTTTTTTTTAAAGATGGTTCCAGCTCTCTTTGGCAGCCCACTGTTCAGATAGGTGAATACTACTTTCAAAATAATCATGGCATTTGCGATTTCTTTTCCCTTGCTTCTTAATTTTTACCTACTATGAGACTTAGAGTATGATATTTTGTCATTCGCTTTCTAACTTTTTTTTGTTTAGGTACAAAGTGTGTTCTCCTGTTTTTCTGTTTGTCTAAGATGCTTTGCTTTGAACCAGGTCCTACTCTGCATAGCTCTGTTCCCTGTCAATGTGGTTTGATCTGACTATTGAGTTTGCTGACATCGGTGCCTCTGTCTCTGTCACTGGGCTGGGCACCGACAGTAAGAGCCCACATGGTTTCTTTTCAGAAACTGGGATTCCTTTATCTCTCTGCCTTGCCCTGTGGGGAGGCCGGGAAGACCAGCATCCTTCATGATTCTCTTACTCCTTCCTGGCTTCTTTCCTTTTTGCCTCCCTCTCCCACTCTGTCCCACCATGCTCTCCGATTCCTCCTTTTCTTCCTTCCATATGACACCTGGCACTGGGAGGTGGGTCCCTGTCTGGGATTGGTCCTGGGTTCTGTCCTGAGGTCCCAGCTCTCCAGTCCTTTTCATAAAAAGTCACTTAATCAAATCGCATCTTTGCTGACTGGTAGTTCCTTTCCCAAGTGGGTTCTGCCCTGTCACTGACCCCAGAGGTCAGGGACAGTTTCTATGGATCAGTGGCTCTTCCTGGAGCATCATGAGAGCCACACAGGGGCCTGTGACCATCGCCATGTTCGTGGTCTTCTAAGCATTGGAGAAATAGGTGGTTACGTCAGGAAACACCTGACACACACCGCACCTTCTGTGATGTGCTTTTGTCAAGGAGTCTCCAATCCTTTGGAAGACAAACTCTTAGACAGGGGTCCATAGAAAATGTCACCTACTTTGCATGCCATGTACATACTAGAACTAGCGACGGGGCAGACAAAATCTGGAGCAAAGTAGGCGCAGTGGTTAAGAAAAGGTCACATGGGGATCAGCCCTCACTGGGCTTCAGAAGGACAAATTCGTGTCATGGAGACATGGGCTCTCGGGAACCTGCAACAAGAGAGGGTGTGGGAACAAGAGCCAGGCTGGGTGAGCCTCGGGTGCTGGGGCCACATGGGGGCGGAGTGCTCTAGCAGGCGGAACACTGAGCAGAGTTATTTTGGGAACATCAGCCTGGCAGGGCTCATGGTGGATTAGAGGGGGGGAAAGATTGCAACCTGAAAATGTTTTTGGAGGTTCTTATAAGTGGGTCATAAGTGAGAAAGGCCAGGCTGGCAGGCAGCACCAAGTACCAAGAGTTTGTCTTGTGTCTCCACCTGGGTGCATCTGTTACTCTGGCTTGTCCGGTTGAGGGGACACACCTGCACCTGTGGCAGGGACACTCCAAGGCTGTGGTCGGCGACTTCCCTGAGCATGCAGCCTGAACACACCATGACCTGAGTCCTCTGTCCCAGGGCCCTTCACGTCAATTCCATCACGAGTCTGCTGGAGGAGTGGGAACGGTCCGCTAGGAGCAGAGAACGTGCAGACCCGCGTGGGTGTGAGGCGAGGGGGTGGGGGACGGTGTCCGGGCAGCGGTCCCCAAGGGGCTCGGGAGTGGTCCTGGCCTTACAGTAAGGGAGGGGAAGGAGGCCGTGGTGGCACCTTTGGGTGGCGCCCTTTGCTGAGACTCAAATTGTCTCAAGGAAAGTGAGAGGCATTTCTACTCATATGAAGGAGAATTTGCATCCATTCTGACCTGGTGAGGACAGCAGGTTATGTCTGGGGCAGAGGGGCCGATGTACTCAGGGGGGTGGAGGGAGTTGCCTCTGTTGTGAGAGTGGACCTTTCTCCCCTCGTCTCCCATCTGCCCAGAAAAGCGCCCTGGAAATAAGGAGAGTGTTTCTCAGCCGGTGCCCAGCCTGGCTGCCGGAGCATGTTTCTCCGGGGGTGGTGGCAGAGTTCACCACTCTCACAGCCACTTTCGCGGCAGCAAAATACCGGGGTCGAGACCTGCAGCCACAAGGACCATGTGGCCCAGGGCACCAGGCTCTCCTGCGTCTGGCCTAGTACGCTGCGGGGGCTGGTTGGTGGGGTCCACTCTTTCTCATCCCTCAGGCACCCTTGCTCTGTTCATTCCCACGATTGGGGTGACTTCCTCTCATTGGTCCTCCTGGGCTGCACCTGCTCACCTGGCTTGTGCTCAGGTTCCCTTCCCAGTCATGACTTCCCAGGGCTCAGGTGTGGGTGTGGGTCCATACACCATGGGTGAGCAAGAGCACACATGTGCATTGTGGGTGTGAGCACATGCGTGCACTGTAGGTGAACATGACATGTGTGCTGTGGGTCTGTGCATATGTGTGCAGCAGCACCATGGGATGTGTTTGCATGGTATGCCCCAGGAGCACGAACATGTGTGGATGTGTATTACATGTGTGCTGTGTGTGCAGGATCGTGGGGTGTGTGTAAGTGTCTGTGTTCCTGTGTGTTTTATGTGTGCATGTGTGGGTGTGTGCATGCGTGCACAGGGCTGACCGGTCCCATGCCCTCGGGTCCCTGGTCTTTTCTACCTGCTTCAGCTCTGAGCCTGTCCCACAGTAGCTGTGACAAATGTGTTCTCACCCCGGGGCTCTCCCAGTCACTCAGCTCTGAAGCCAGGAAATTGAGTGACGCTCTCAGGACCTTGGCTCTTAAGTCTGAAGTGTGAAGGAGCTGGGGGGAGGGATGCCTGGCATGCAGTTCCCTGTTTCTCTTCCTTCAGTGAGGCCAGACTCCTTTATTCATTCATTCATTCAGTCATTCACTCATTATTTCATTAAAGAGGAAAGAGGTAGGCAGGAATGAAGGCCAGTAGGCAGGCAAGCAGGAAGAGAGAGGAGGAAGAAGCATTTTATTTAGTTAGTTAACTGTTCTTTCTGGTCACCCTCCCACCCCCACACTGCCTGGGTCTTGAACCTGGATCCCTAGGCTTGATGTGGGCTGTGCTGCCACAGCTGCAGCCTTAACACACCTGAGCTATCGGGGCACACCCCAGTCCCTCTATTTAAAATCTTCCTCAGGGTGCACCCTGATGGAGGAGCGGTTAGGCCAGCTGCCTCTGAATGAGTACAGTCCATATGCATCTCAGGGACCCAGGTTTGTGTCCAAGTCTAGGGGGAACAACTAAGCTGAACAACCAAAGAAAAAGAAAATAATAAAATAAAAAGTGCCTCTTCCTCCTCTCTCTGCCTGCCTGCCTACTCGCCTTTACTCCAAGGTTCTTTGGAGATCTCAGATTCTGACTCTGGTGTAGAGGGTCTGCGTGTCCATGCCTGGCACTGCTCTTGGTCACTCCCACACTATCCCATCGGTCCTCAGAGTCCTTGGCAGGCTGGTGCCATCACCCCATTCACATCGGGGTGAGGCGTCCCAGCACTGGGTGCAGGATTCTGTGCCTAGTGGCCTCTCATATAGGAGGAGTGATGCGGGCGATTCCTGAAAACCCACAAAATAGAGATCTAAGGAGATTCTGCTCCTCTGCCACCCAGCCAGCCTGTCCTCCTCTCCGCCGTCCCTGGAGCTGAGCTGGGCCCTGCTTAGCTTCCTCCCTAAACCCATGGGTACCATTGTTTCGTGTGCTGCTCTTTGCCAAGTGGCCGCAGGTGGGCCTGAGAGAACGACTTCATGTCAGCTGAGACGTGGCATCTGGGCACATCCCTCCATCAGCCACTGTGTCTCCTTGGCTCTGGGCAGGGGGACTGAGCCAAACTGGCTGGGCAGCTGGACATGTGTGAAGAAACCCTGTGAGATGTGATGCATTTCCTCACCCTGGTTCTGTGCCCTGTGTCCGCAGTGGCCCTCCTGCAGCAGGCCTCACCCATCAACACCCCGGGAGACCCAGTGACATGGCCTTAGGGTAGGGCAGACAGAGGAGGAAGCCTGCAGTCCACCCTGGTCTCCCCGGCGGAGATCCCCACTGGACCGTTGCAGGGCTCCCAGGCCGACGCTCCCCTCCACCTCACCTCGGCGTGCAGGGCCTGCTGTGTGCTTGTCCTGCCTTTGGAACCCCACTCCTGCCACAGCTCTGATTTGCATGGCAGCCCCACTCTGCGCAGGTCTGTGTTCAAATGGGGGAGCCCGCCTGCTGTGCAAAGATGGTTCCAGATCGTCCTAGGGGCCGTGTGGTGGCCTGGTGCCCTGAGTGCATCATCGAGTCTCATTCCTTCTGAAAGCAGCCTAGCAGTGTCCCCTGGAGCTGGGATCATGAATGGTGATGTCTGCTGTGGGGTGAGCCCTGAACCCCCTCCTGCAGAGCCCCGTCTGACGTGTCAGCCTGACCTCACAGTGCCTTCTTTAAATGCTCCCAAATGCAGTCGTCTGCACGTTCTGCCTTTACTATTCAGGACAGAAAATCCAAGTTTAACAAGCTCCATCTAAGCAAATAAAAATGGTTGGGTTCATGCATTCTCAACAATCCAGGGGCCGTCATCACAGAAACATCAACACGGTGAGGTCCATGGATCCCAAAAGTCTTCAAGAATTTTTTCACAAACCACCTCCTCCTTTGTCTTCAGCTTCAATGACTAGAAGCCGCGCTGCCCCTGCAGCCACAGACAGGCGCTGTGGTTCTGCCGGAGAAATATTTAAATGGCAGTGTCTTGCAGGAAACAGCAAGGTTCCCTGAGGGGTTGGTCTGAGGTCAGCGTGATGGGGATTCTGCCCAGGTTCTGCTCAGGGCCTCATCCAGGAAGAGCTCATGAGGCCCCAGGCCAATCTAGGGGCAGACACCTTCCAGACCAGGCACCCGCAAGTCTCCAAGAAGCTCCCTCTCCATGGCCCCTGGACATCCCGCCTTCCATTGTCTGGTGGCTAGGAGGTGGGCCCTCCAGGCCACCAAAGCTGAGGACAGGACCCTGAGGGTTTAAAGTGCCCGGGCGGGGCAGGTGCCTCCTCTGGTGTCCAGTAACATGCTCTGGGACACTTGTCATATATAGTGATCTGGGGACATTGAGACTCCTGACAGCCAAGCACAGCTGCAAAAAGGAGTGGATTGATTAAAGGAAGGAAGAATTTTAATCCAGATTCTTTAGATGCTTGGTTGATTTGTTGCGGTGAAATCTGACATTATGCAGCCCCAAAATGTGATCTTTAATAACATACATCTAAAGCCACGAATTTCAACTAAGATAACTCCAAACAGTTCAGAGCTCTGAGGGAAAGGTTGTGATTGATTCCTAGAAGCAAATGTTTTGTTTCTTGCGTATCACTGCTCCATCTGGAACTCACTTCTTGCTCTTCCAGGTTTTCCCCTAATTCAGAGAAACTAATGCGTGTGACTGATAGAATGAAACCCTATGGGGTTTGAGCAATATTCTCAGTAGAGACACCCGGTGCCCCCTGTGGCGGAAAGTGCTGGTTTCTGCTGGGAGCCCCGCCTCTGGCGCTACGGGTGATGAGAGGCCAGGATGAAACTGGAGAGCTGGGTCCCCTGCAGGAATGTAGCTGATGAGGGACCGCAGGGCCGGGTCTCATTTAATGAGCTCACGTACTTGTCCCGTTAACCTGGAGCCACTTAGTCGTGAAGCCTGTGGGGCAGTGACTCCCCAGCCTCCCAGGGTCAGCAGTTCAAGAAGGACAAAGACTTAGGGCTTCCAGGGCTAGGAGCTAGGGTGGCAGGTGGGTGGAGGACCATCTGAGGACTCACAAGGCAGTTGCTTTGTTGGCCAGGGGTGGGGTTTATTTTTGGTTTACGATTTCATTCTGGCGTTTCCAACCAATGCCCTTGCTCCGGGTGGGAACAGCCCCGCTGGCCTGGTGGCCAAGGCTGCTACTGACAAGGGGCCCCCTCTGGCCACCACCACCCTGAGAAGAGCCCACCACACTGCCAGCAGCTGTTGTCTGACCCCTCACTTGTACTGGCCACTCCTGGGAGGCTGCGGACCCTCCGGGCTCGGAGGACGGCAGGTGGCCACCCCCTGAATTTAGGGTGGGAGCCGAGGGGGAACTCTGAGCCAGAAGAGTAATGCGGCCCACTCCCTGCAGTGATGGTCCAGAAGCAGCTTGATGGGGTGAGCAGGACTGAAAGGAAGGCATGTAGTGACTTTGTTTTTAGCTGAGCTTTTCTGTTCTCCAATTCGTGACAGAAGAGCAAAGCAGAAAACCGCTGCGTCCTCCTTCTCCCGATTATTCGGTGGCAGCTGACTTTGAAACCTAGTCTTGGAGTAATTGCCTATAGCGTCAGCACAGAGCAGCATCTCTACACCCTGACCACTTGCCTTAAGAATGAGCAAAACTTTACAATGAAAGGCTATATTTGTTGTCATTTTTATTTACTTATTTTTCATTTTAAGATTTGAAGTCTCTCCCACCATCCTGGGAGAGACTGGCATGGAGTGAGGGCTGAGACAGACAGAAGGAATGGAGACGTCCCCTCACTGGGAGGAGAGTGAGGAAGCGCTCCAAGCTGGGGACATTGAAGGGTCAGTGCATTAGTGTCCTGGGAGGCTAGCTGGAGGTGTCGGAGCCTTCTGTCTTGGGGAGCGAGGCCACTAGGAGCGACATCTGAGGCGGAGGCCACAGAGAGGTGCAGGGCTGGGGCTGGACTGAGACAGTGACAGCTGAGACTGGGCCCTCTGCACATGGCTTCCTACAACACCTGCAAGGGTCCACGGGCAGCCCACTAACCTCTGTGGCTTCGAGAACAGTCTCCACTTCTTACACACCGGTGACCCTTCACATTGTCACTGTAAGCTTGCAAGTTTTGATCTCACTTCTTTGTATATTTTCTGAGAGTGGCGGGTGGATGTCTGAAGGGGATATTCCTGATTCTAATTCTCACCTCCTTTTCCTTTTCTGGCCTTTTCTCTTTTCACTGGCCTTCCATCTATGCTCTTGACTGCAGAGCACAGACTGACTTGACAGGAGCGGGCGGGAGGACGAGAGACCACACGGGTCTCTGGGAAGCGGAGTCCAGCGCCCGGCCTCCCGGACGCACCGCCAGCATCCCATGACGATGGGAGCTGCGTCGGCTTCCCCATCTGGCTGAGGCTTCCCATGGGGTGCAGCTGGTCTCAATTTGCTTTTATATTCTCTTTTCGCCTAGGCCTGCCACCTTGTCTCCTATTTTCTAGATTTGCACTGTCCTACTTAAGCGGCAAATGTCAGTCGAAGTGTTTATGAATGTCGGTGGTGTCGTGACTGAAAAAGCAATGTCTTCCATTTCACTGTCTTTCTGTGTGCAGTTTCGTGCTCCCGAGTCACCGTCTGTGCTGGGGACGGGTGAGCCGGGTCTCTCGTGTGGACGGAATTCCAAAGCATTGATTCGTAGTTGTGTAAACGAGTATCGTTTCATCTGCTAATGTCCATGACCTCATTTTTTCTCTAATACATAATAAATTCACTAAGGGCAGAGATGTCTAACTATGTAAAGTCCCTAGAGTTTTAAACACTTTGGCCAAACGTCAGAAATTCTTTTGCGGTCACCAAATAACTGCTATGTGCTGGGGCATCACATGCAAGGTGGGTCTGGAAGCAGCAGAGAAGGTGGGAAATTCAGAATTAAAAGACTGAATTTAAGCCCATTGGCTGCTTAACTAGCTGAGGCCTGGGACGCTTGCTGGGCCTCTGAGAGGCTCAGGCTTTCTCATCCCTTCCTTCTCTGATCATGATCAGAAATCATGGTACTGTCTGTCTGTCACGAGACATATGAAAATACTCTGTGGAGTCCACAGGCATGTTCTTACCTGTTGGGAAGGATGTAAAGAGATGATTCCCACCATGCAGGGCTTAAATCACTCACTCAGTGTTCTCGCTAAGGAGAAACAAGCTTTCTTACCTGGAGGAGGGGAGGAATTAAAAGCAGAAAGCCACATCTTTATTTGTATTGCATTTGAAGAAAAAGAAACTTAACACTTGGAGTCAAATTATTGTGGAGTACAGCCTCCATGGTCAGCGGACTTCCCTGTGCCTGTGGCCTTGAGAGGATTGGAATGGAGGATGGGAGGTCAGAGACACACTAAGGGTAAGGATCTGTTCTAAACAATGGTGTAGCCTTTAGGACAGAGAGCACAGATGCCTACTGAGGGCAGAGCCAGGGCTGGGCAGTGTGAGGCTAAGAAGAGAAATGGTCAGCAGGGGACGGGAACAGAGGCTTTTCCCCAGTCCAAGTCAGGGGACAAGAGATCATGTCGAGACGTCACAGAGCCTGTGGCCTTGGGCATCATGCTGTTCGAGCGGGCCAGGTGGCAGTGTGCCTGCAGCAGAAGAGTGGACACGTTGTGAAATTCATTTCGTAGTCATCCAGGGTCATGGCTACCAGGGGTGGGAACCAGGGGTGGGTTGGGGTATCTGAGGGATGGTGGTGGAGGACTGCTGATGTTTGCTGGTGCGCCTGGTGTGCTGTTGCTGTATGCTTGGTGAATAGTGAGCCTTCACATTTAAACTTACATTATTTTGTAAATCAAACTCACCACGGTGTGCCCTGGTGGAGTGGCGGTCAGGTCAGTCGCCTCTGAAGGAACTCAGGCCACATTCCGCTGGGTTCTGGGTTCACGTTCCGGGTCCAGGGGTGGGGGCTGCGGGGTGGGACGACCAGTGTGAACAACTAAAATGAAAGTCAAATGGAGTGCTTCTTCCTCCTCGCTCTTGCTGTCTGCCTGCCTGCTCACCTTCATTCCTGCCTGTTCCTTTCCTTAAAAACAAGTTACTTCAAAAAAATATGATAATAACTCTATGCACGAAAAACAGAAATAAAAGCCACTTCGTTCATGTTGACCTGGGAGCGATTTTAATATCAGGAGCACATTTAGTCACACACTCTACAAATAATCTATGACTGCTTTTATTTGTTTGAGAAGTTAAATTCCTTCTTAAAATGTGTATTTCATTATGAGAACTGCAGTCACACACCGGAAGGCATAATGACCTTCCCTGACCCTGTCACTGATGTATAATTTCAAAAATAATTAAGAAAGGCCAATCTGGTTTTATTGATGCCTTGACCCCCTCTGTCCCAGCTCCCGATTATTTTGAACAAATCTTAGTCATCAAGTAATTTCATCTAAAAACACCCCCTTCCTTTCTTAGAGAGTGAAAATGAATAGAACGATGCCAGGTCCTGCCTGGTAAGCAAAAGGTTTATTATTCACATTTCTTGGACTGAGATCCTGTGCCTCGTCTACTTGCCCACACGGATGTCCCCCTTCCTCACGATCAGAGGTCCCAGGCACCTCTGTAAGGCAACACCTTGCCCTCGTTCCCTATCCCCAGGTTCTATCCCCTGGAGGACGGCTGGCACCGACCACCCTCCACATTGGGGCTCCCCGGCTCCCTCAGGCAGCTGGAGACACATCTGAAAATCTTTTCCTGGACCAGATGATAAAATTTCAAAATCTACCAACAAATCTGTGTGGACACTCGCCCGAACGGTGGACGTGTCCGACTACGTGCAGCCTTGCAGCGCGTTTCTTCCGTGCAGGTGCTGAGACCCCGAGCGCCAGGGTCTGGAACCCCAGGCACGTCAGAGCCGTGAGCAGGCAAGACCCCAAGGGCTGTGCGTGTGCCGCACGCGGCCACCATGCTGTCCACTGGCCGACGGGACTCTGGTCGAGATACCTGTACCGCCTGCCCAGGGCACGTTCACAGCACAGTATGCGGGCAGAGGCGCGGAAGTGTGAAGCGGGCCACTGCGGGGTCGCTAGTGCAGTGTCCCCGGAGAGCAGCCAGGGGCGAACTCAATGGAGGTGCACGTCGGTGGCACATGGGAAGAGTCTTACAGGGCACAGGGCAGAGAGACGAGAGGGGGTCCCTGAGGGCAGCAGCGCTGCTCTAGCTGGAATGGGGTCTTGTATCTTCTGAGGGTGGAATCTTCCAAGCATGTCAAGATTGTTTTTCTTAACTTTCTGCTTACGGGCAGGTTGGCATGTGGCGCAGACTAGTTGTTTTCTTCTCCATGCTTTGTCTGGTGGCTGTAATTTTCTTAGGGTTAGGGGTTGACCAGCACGGTTCTGTCTTCCCATCCTCCCTCCTGCACTTGCCTTGCCTTTCATTTGTGTGCTCACCAAGTCAGCCGTCCCTCATCGATGGAGAAGCCGGCATTGGGGGCAGTGAGCCAGGGGACAGTTTGGTCTCAGGCCTAGTGGAGCAGGTGGGATCGACTGTGATGACATGTATGACAGAGTGGGATTAGAAACCACAGTAGGGACTGAGGAGAGAGAACTGGAGAGTTGGGGAGGGAGCCCCAGTACGCAGTGGGTCTCAGCCAGGAGAGTCACACGCCAGCACTGAGGGGACCAGAGACGGGCCAGCTCAGCCTCTGCGGGGAGGGCACAGCGAAGCCCATGTCCACAGCTCGGCTGCCCTGGAGTTTCCCCCTCAGGTAGCTTAGCCAGTTTGCTGCCGGCTTTCTGTGACCACGGTCGACTGCTCCTTGACCTGGAGAAGGAAGCCAACAGTGACCTGGGCAGAAGCAGCCGTCAGGGAGCCCAGGAGATGTTTGAGAATAGAGAGATTTGAGGAAATATGTCGCTCCAGCCATAAGTCCAGCAGGATGCAGTGAAAGAGGACTTGTCGAGGAAGAAAAGGCTGTTTTCCAGATTTAAAATATGACCACTAAAAACAAAAAACAAGGGAGGACATGTCAAGGAATTTTCTAGTATAAAGAACTGAGAACCAGACACATAAAATACATCGAAGAAAGAACTGTCACGGGGTCTTCATCTGTTCACAGACTCTGGAGCGAAGGCCGGGCCGGGGGTCAGGAGTCTCCCTGGGATGGGGACTTTCGGGGAATTGCTGTGTGTCTCAGCTCTGTTTTGATGAGCTTTTTGCATGAAACACCTGCTGTGAATGTTACATTTTCTTGATTCATTGATTCTGCTTATTAAATCAAAACAGACAACCCAAAAAGTAAGAAAAGGGAAAAATATTAGTAAATACGGTCAGTCTTAAAAAGATAAAATGGTGAGGACACCTCTTCCACCACGTGATCCCGCCCCTCAGATCCTTCCCCTCTGCCGACCTCGGTCTTGCTGTCAGAGTCCGAGGGCTTTTTTTAGTTCTACGTCATCAGTTCATTTGCGTTGTTCCTCCGTATTGTAATAGAGGTGAAGTCATCCAGTGTTTGTTTTTCTCCTTCCAGCTCACCTCGCTCAGCAAAAGACCCTCAAGTTACTTCCTTGTTGTCTCGAAAGGCTAGATTTCCTCTCTTTATGGCTGAGTAGTATTCCATTTGTAGGTGCACCACACCATCCTTATCCTTTCATCCATCGATGTCACTTATGTCGTTGCCAAGTCATGACTACCGTGCTGCAGTGCTCATGTTTTCAGTTCGTGTTTGCATATTCTTTGCATCCATGCCCAGCCGCGGGACTGCTGGATTGCGTGATCAAACAGAGAGGTGATCTTTGGGACAGAGAGAAGAAGGCAGCAGTGCAGTGGGGCTGGGGCAGGGGCCCCACCTCTCCGGTGGGAGTGGGTAGGCAAGTGACTGTCGCTCTGCTTGTCTCTTTCTGGGTCTTCCTCAGATGAAGAGCAGGACTAATGCTGACTTTGAGTGCCCCTCAGCAAGCGGGCGGGGTGGGTGTGGAAGAGGGGAGAAACTTTAGAACCCCGCAGTCTGATGTACTGTTTGCACTGTCCACCTTCCATGTATCTGTATGAGAAAGATTTTGTATACACACTAATGAGAAAAATGTTTCTTTGCAGTCAGGATGCTTATTTCTGGTTTATTTCCCCGCCTCTTTCAAGTAGGTGTTTTGTTATTTCTGTAAATAACTTCAGAGCACATTCCTAGATAACCTACTTAGTACCCCTGGCCCCCAAATCCTCCTCATCCTGGCCTCCTGCAGAGAGGGCAGCCCTCTGTTCTGGGCAGAAAGGTCCTGAAGCCCTGCTGTCCCTGATCCTGACCAGGCTTCTCCAGCATTCTGTTCCAGCCACGTGCCAATGCCACACTCAGAGCCCTTGTGGGCCTCGCTTACCGTCCCCACGCAGTGGTCTCTGCTGAGAGCCCCCTGCCGTGTTCAGAGACTCCTTGTCCCTAACCAAAGTCAGCAACGCTTTCAAATTAGAGCCTTCCTGTTCCACATAAATCACTTCCTGAATGTGTGACATTGCTTTCTTTTGAAAAGCCAGTCTATTTATTGACATGATTGCCTATAAAGCACAGTCTCCCCTGGGGACTCTGGTTCATGGTTTCTGCCCTGTGGGGACTTGGAGCGCAGGCAGAAAGCAGAATCAGCAGCTGTGACCACAGCGTAGCCCGCAGAGTGCAGCAGTCCTCCTGCCTGTGGGCACAATCTGGGGGGACAGAAGTGCCCCCAGAATGCCTCACCAGGAGGAAATTGTCCTGCCCCTCTATTTGACCATAACGTTTTAGGGCAGCACATTAGACCTACCAATAAATGAAGGCTCTTTTTTGCAGCAAGTAGTAAGGGTATTGTGGAGAAGGTCTCATGGCCATGCCTGGTTTTGAACTTGCAAATACTTTCCACCTGGTCAGCGCTGTGCCTCTGGGGTCAGCCATGAGCACCGACCTGTCCAACAGCACCCATCCTATCAGGGCAGGGCGCCCTGGGCTGGGCGTCAGCCACACCTACGGGAGCCCCTCCAGAGGCTGCGTGTCCGCCGTTTCCACTCCAGGTCCTTGGCAATGACCAGAGGATCCACGGCTCCCTCCTTGCCCCAGTCCCACTGGGCAAAAGCTTGGGTGACAGTGCCTCCTGCCCAGCCTAGAGCCCCAGATGTGCAGTGGCTCCCCCAGACCCTGAAAGCAACCTTCGTGGTGCATGTGTATGCAGAGGAGGGGGAGACTGACAGCCCAGTGGCGAGCAGGACTGTGTCCCCACATGCACTGTGCCAGGTCAGGAGCATTTGGCTTCATAGAAAGTATATAGACAATGCCTACCAAGAAGGAAGTGGGAAGGGATAGGACAGAGCTTGGGGTGTCCTCCCCGATATAGTACTGGGCAGTCCCCTCTGTAATCTTTCAAAAGGTTCCAAAGGCAGGGCACCCAAGGGCCTGGGAACACCTGTGCTCTGGCTCAAGGGAAGCTCTGCTCTCAGCCCAGAGGCTGCCCTCCCGAGGGACAGTCTATAAGTGAGGCAGACCGTCCAGCCTCCACACGGAGGCCGCTCCCCAGACCCCTGTATCCTGATGCTCTGTCCACGCCACCCCCACCCCACTATCTCAGTTCTCCTCCACTCAGCACTGTCCTGATCACACACATCTTCCAGAACCAGCAAGTAAACTTTTATCACTATGCTAATTGAGCCCCAGAAAAAGATGGAGATAGCAAATTGAAATTGCTGGCAAATGAAGCCATGTTACCCCTGTGGGACTCACACACCTAAGATGATGACTTGAAGAGTTTGGTGCTCAAGTAGCAGGGATTCAGGATGCAGTGGAATTTGCAGTCTTAGCGCTGTGCCTCTGTGTTCGCTGATTCATTATTATCTGGTGCTAAACTAGCGAACGAGTATCATCAGTGGGCTTTCTGGCCTTTGGTGCTAAACTAGCAAATGAATATCATCAGTGGACTTTCTGGCCTTCCCTGAATGTCAAGACTTTCAGGGTGAAATAGCACACACAGTTGGGACTTAGCAAGTCTGGAAGTGTCTTTCTCTCCCACCCTCACCTTCCCCTAATGACTCTGTTTCTTTCATTTCCATTGATAGTATTTTAAGAGTTTTGCTTCTGTATTTCAACGCCCCATACAGAAGTGGTTGAAAGTGAGGCTCAGGAGGTGGGAGGCAGGCAGGGCTGCCCCTGGTATAACTGTGACTTCGGACCCCAAGCATCACCCTCTCCAGGGAGAAGCCAGCCTTCTAACTGTGTCCTACCCTCCTGTAGTTGGAACCTTGGGGAGTTGTGCAGCCAAGTCCATCTCTGGCACTGCTGATTATGACAGTGGGAGAACCCAGGTCCCTCTGAGAATCCTGGTTGGGTCCCCATGGCTGGCAACCATCCTAACTCTGGCTTGCTGGGTGGCCTCTCTGCCCCCATCAGGCTTCCCCTCATCTTTGCCTTTACCATGCCCTTGCAATCTACTTTTGCACCCCTGGTTTCCAGGCACAGAGAGGAGACTGGATGCTGACAAAGACCTCTGTCCTTCTTATCACATCGTTGGCATATTTCCTGGAAGTGGTGCCTTTCCTGACTATGACAGCCTACCTGACTGGTGGATTGAATCTGAGTGTCTGTCTTTCAATATCAGGACGGTCATCTGCAGGGTGGGGCTCCCTGGGCTGTTCTCCAGAAGTCCCGGCTGTGGGGAGACAGCCTGGGTCCACCATTCTTGGACACACGGCCCCTGGCATCCACCCCTTCAGGAAGCTGAGCCTGCTCTGCCTGTCCAGTTTCCACATCCAAGACCCACGTTCACCCATGGCCAGCCCTGTAACAGAAGTCATACCATTGTCTGTGAGCAGGGAACTCCATTCGCTGGGCAAGCTCAGACCCATGCTCAGAGCAGCCCTGGGCAGACGCAGTGACAAGACTCATACTCTTCACTCAGTCACTCTTGTTCCTCCCAATTTAACCACTGCAGCATGCATCAGACCCCAGAGGATGCGTCTGTCCTCTGCTTCTTGTTCGGGATCATTTTCCCATCCACAGTGTTAGCCAGTCTTGGCCCATGACCTGCTCACTGAACTCACAGGTGATTTCCTTGTAACTCCATCAACGACCTTATGAGAGCCTTGCTTTTCTTTTGTCTTGGGGATAGTACTGAGGTGTCTCCTTGCGTGTGTGGTCCTCTGAGACCTCACCTGGTCAAATCCCGATCTATGACTTATGTAATCAGTCACCTGTCAGAATGAAGGAGACTTCTGTAATGATGGATGAGGCAGAGGGACCCCCAAAGCTAGCCACAGGTGCTGGTAGCAATCTGAGGCCACTAAGGTTAAAATGTCACCATTATGTAGCAGGAGGAAACCAAATGAAATGTATTGTGCTGGTTTTCCAGGGGAGGGGCTACAAACAGAAGAGAGATGAGAAGTAAGGACACATGGCCGAGGAGAGGCTCAGGGTCTGAGGTGGACACTGTTAATCACATGAACCAAATGAAGGGACATTACCTGGTCATAGAGTTCCCAAATGGAGATGTGCTTGGCAGGGGGCGAGGGGGTTGGTTAAAGGTACCTCATCAGAAAAAGTGGGATGGATGACTATCACAATTCCTTGTCTCCCTCTTCTGATGTCAGGCTCACCAAGAAACCCTGAATACTTAATTTGGATTCCCAGTGTCCCAGCTCCAGCCACATAACATATATCCATCCCCAAGACCCAGTGGCTTAAAATAGCAGTTCAACTCACAAACCACATGACCTGGTTGACTGATCTGAGCTGGTCCTGTGTCCGAGGAACAATGCTAGAGTACCTCTGTGTCTCATCTTCCCCCTGGGAGCAGCGGGCCAGCCCGGGATTATACTTCTCCGTGACACAGGATGTGCAATGAGACCCTCGTCCAGCAGTGTCCTGTCTGCCAGATGCCTTCTATCCAAAATGAGTCCAGTGACAAGAGGTCAACATTAAGTTTCTATAAGTCACATGGCCAAGGGCACTGCTCTCTGGGCGGGGAAGACCTGGGCCTGTACCATGGAGCACAACAGTTAACTGCACTGGGAGGGCTGCTTCTATTCTGACTTGAGTGACAGCAGTGCCTAACAGTAGATTCTGGAGGTTAAACCAATGGGCTGGTTTGTCCTGCGCACGGGTGACGCGGGAAGCATGTCATGGCTCCTGCGTGTGCTCCTCTGGGTTCTGAACTACAGCCTTCAGACCATGGGGACTGGGCAGCCCCTTTGGGGCAATGCCTGGACCAGGTTGGACCCTCAGGGTCCAAATAGGGTAGAAAATAGTGCTTCAAGGAGTATTCTTGAACATAAATCACTAGTCAATGCTTTATTATGTCCTTAAAAGGCATTCCTAATAATTGGAATACTGAGTTAAAAGTCACATAAAATTCAAAGCTAGTATACATATATCAACTTATTTTCCAAAAACTTGCATCAGTTCACACTCCCTCAGCAGGACTAAAGTATATCACTTAAAAGAACACCGAATAGTATTGAATATTATCCTTAAATAAATTGCCAGTCTGAATGGTCAAAATTGCTTATAATTTTGATTTGCACTGATTTGATTATTAGTAACATTTAAAAGGATTTAGTGGTTGGTTGTGTTATTTTTCTGTTTTGTGAAGTACGCATCTTCTGCGCAGTTTTTTCTATTGAAGATTTGGTATTTTTTCTTATTGCTTTCTAAGTGCTCTTTATATATTAAGGAATTAACCTGGATCTTAGCTTGTGAACTACATATTTTCCTACTCTAATGCAGTATCAGTTTATTTATAATTTGTGATATATAAAAATTTCTCAATATTCTAGTAAGTCAAATCAGTTAATCTATTTTCTATTTAATCTCCCTCTTTATGTATGCTTAGAAAGCTTTTAGTCATTCTGAAATCACTGAAATTTTCAGCTACTCTTTCATTCTTTTAATGAGTTATTTTTACTTAACCGATCCATCTGGAATTTGTTTTGGAACACAACATACTGTGACGGTCTTTGCCAGGGCTACACTTTCCAGTGGGACTTGTAGATTAGCGTGTAGTTCCCCAATCTCTTTTATAGCATGCTAAATAGTAGAGAATGATTTCAGGGTGCTTTACTCCCATTCAGAAACTCAGTAACACAGATTCCTAGTGGTCCCATGGGCATCCTCACTATGTTCCTGACTTCACGAGGCTGCCTTAAGTGAGTAAAGATACATTTTCTTCATCTCTGGATGAGTATCTTTAATTAATCTCTTAGAATCAGAAATGATCTTTGATTTTATCAAATTTCATTTCTCTCCCTTAAGACTATCATAGGTTCAAAATCCACGGCCTCACGCGAATTTAAATCATCAGGTTTTTCCTGGAATATTGCCAGTGGTGGGTGGCAGCTTTTCCTTAAGGTTATTTAGCTGTCCTTCAGGCAGGAGCGCCAGAGATGGTTGACGCAGGACACATAGACCCTCACCAGACTCCAGGTGCAGTGTCCCTTTTGTGGGGGGCTGTAAGAACAGCTCTTCCTGTAAGCCTGACCACCTTGTTATATAACATGTCTTCGTGTTTGGAAAATCACTTGGAGTTACGAGAGGGTATGAAGTATCAGCACTCATCGATCAGTGGTGGCTCCAGAGACACAGGACTACGGAGAGAAACCAACGCCGACAAGCAAGAGAGGAGACTGATTTCTTAATTAAACACAACAGGTGAGCAACTAATCTAGAAGCGGAGCCAACCTAATGCGGCCCATCTGTGCCGACCTGGTTCGCTTTACTCAGCGTCAGTGTGGAAACACGTGGACAAATAAGCTTAGCGCCGTGATGTAATTTGTGGCCTGGAATGGCATCCAGCGTGGTGGTGGAGGCAGATGTTTTGCCCTCTGTAACATACACCTGGACTCTGATTTCACTCATAAGTACAATATTTCATCATAACCCATTAAACCAAGTTTATTATCGTCTTAATTTTGTCCTCAATTCAAGTTCATGTATTGAAGCCTCCCCTCGGTTCCTCCAGATGGGATGGTATTTAGAAGGTGATTCAGGAAAAATGAGGTCACCAGGTTGGACCCTGATCTCATGTGACTGCTGTCCTTAGAAGAAGAACTCTGGTCATCAGAGACACAGATGCCCGTGCGCTGAGGAGGGCTCATGCAAGAGGCAATAGGAGACCAGCTGTCTGCACACCTAGGAGGGGCCCTCGGAAAACCAGGCTTGAGACACCTGGATCTCGGGCTTCCAGAAGTGAGAGAAAACAAGTGTCTGCTGTAGAAGCTGTTCAGCCTGTGTGCTTGGTCAGCTTTTTAAGCAATTATCAGGCACTGAGCATGTCCTGCTGATTCCATGACAGATTGCTGAGTTGAAGGGCATCAGAAATTGTCTGCTCTGTGCCCTCGGTGAGCAAGGTCAGGGACCTCACTGGGAGCAGCTCTGCTTGGCCTGTTTGAAAGGGCATCGAGGGAGCATGGAGAGAAAGTGGGTCTGCACAGCCTCCCGGGCACTGTCCTCGCCATAGGGAGCTGAGTCCTTACTGCACTGCCCGCTGAGTGACTTCCTGCCATGCAGGGGTCACTCCTGTGCACAGACACAGGGTCTTCCAGTGCTTGGTTTTGTCCGTTCTGCAAAAGCAGGGTCTTCTCTTCAGGTAATCCCTCAAGGAAGCTGGGGACAGTCAGCACCTGTGCCGGAGCAGGGGCAGAGAACCCTGCAACAGGGAGCAGGGTGCTTGTCCCCAGCCATCCTGGGACCAACAGTCATCTGGTCACTGATCAGAGAGGAATTGAAAAGCATGAATCCCCATGGAGTGTAAATGGAGCCTGCTGTGCGTGCAGCTTTAAAGACACTTCTTCGGCTAGTGACTCAGTTTTTGTATCTGCACATTTGAACAGGTGCTACCCATCTTGTAGGTTTTCTGGAAGGTTCAGTATGGTTGGAGGTGCTTGCCAACAGTGAATTTCTAGGGGAAATTTGTTAGAAGTGCTCATAACTTATTTCTCTGCCTGCACGTTGCAAACAGTGTAGGCCGCTCTTTCTCAAGTGACACTCGTGCTTGATTTAATTCGCCTTGTTCTGTTCAGCAGCTCAGACCAGAGTGACACTGCCGTGATGCTTCCATCCCCACTGGCCTTCACTCAGCCATCTTGGCAACAAAAAGGCCACCTCCCCTCTTCCTGCAGAACCCCCTCTGGGGCAAGTGAATGGAAAACAAACACCCTGTGAGAGACAAGTACTGCTGGGTCACGGTCAACGTTTGGGATATTCACTTACGGCTATGATGCTCTTGGAACCTCTCCTAGAAATGCTCAGTACTACATCTGTAGATTCAGCACCAAATGTGAGCTTTAAAAGGTATTTGAAGAGCTATTCAAGAAGATCAAATTGTGCTTGTCCCTGAGGCATTGAAGAAGATACACTCACAGAGACATTTTATACACACGCTTTTATTTGGTCATTGTGTTTTACCTATTTGATTAATAAGAGGGATTACAGATCTATCAGTAAAGAATTGTGAATGGTATAAATTATTAGGCCGAGTCATGTGAAATTACCAACATTTTGACCATTTAAAAATAAAGATCACAGTTTTATCTATTATACATTAGAATCTACAGAACCAGAAAGTAGGCTAAGAAGCGATATGTGACATGGGGGATGGGATTGCGAAAGAAAGGGGGGAGGTTACAGCCATCCAGCACCTCTGGATTTAGACGGGTGCTCTCTGTTCTCAGCTCAGAGAGCCCTTGTGACCACCGAGGATCTAAGCTCCCCTTAACAGATGTGGTTTTTAGACTTTGTACATGTAAGTCAGAATCCAAATCCCAGTGGGATTATAGAGCCAAAATTTCAGTAGAAAGTGCAGGATGTGGAACGAGTGAGGCCGGAGGACCACCAGAGAAGAGCGATGACAGGTGGCGGCTGGTCACAGAGCCACTGGGTCAAACCAATTCAGTGTTTGACTGGGCGCCTCTGATGCGGCCTGGGAATCCCTGAGGTTTGGGAATTTGGTGTCTATGGTATCACACAGCCGTCCTGAATGCCTCCACGTGACTGCGCTGTATCTCATGCCTACAAGGACGGGTGAGGGAGAGTGGGCCCTGGAGTCCACCCACTTAGCGAAATCTAAGAGTGAAGGAATGGTCAGATTACGTTATCCCATGAAAGGAAGAGAGAAAGTGACCATCAGCCTGTGTGAGAAATGCCTATTATGCAACATTAAATGAAGGAAAGAGATTTAGAAACTGCATATGCTAGAAGGCACAGTTGTGGGGTGTCCTATTATATATTTTCATGACACACCAGTGACTCTTTGTCCTGCTTACCCTTTAGTGATTATAGGATTCACTGTGGAAGTCATTGTTTTTCCCAGGAGAATTTATGCTCTTGAGTGAGGGACCTGGTTATCTTATTCGCTGCTGTGCCTCAAGTAAGGATATTCCCTGCATGCCATCTTGCGTGCTAGGCAGGCACTCTGGTATCTGTCCGGTGGTCTCTCTCCTCCTGATACACACAAGGGAGGGGCGGACTCATATACATTAGAAGAGACTGTGATTGTGGGGAATAAATTCTTTCCTTTGAAAAAACTGACCTTTCCAACTGATGTATGAAGCAATTGTTTACGTACCGTAAAGAAATGAAAGCAAAGTTTAGAATTCCTAAGCGCTAATGAGAAAGATAAAGTGCTTTCCACTTACCTAGTGTTGAGCAGCTTACAAATTTAACTTTTGAAGATTCTTCATTTCTCCTGATTCCTTTGATTCTCTCAGACAGATCAGTGCAAACTCCCTCATCTTCCCACTAAGGGCTCGGGGTCCAGGAGGTGCTGTCCCTGGACACCCAAGTGGTGTTAGAGCCACAGGGCCCAGGACCAGAACTCAGCCTGAGGACCCCAAATCTGGACACTTACCCTGATTCGAGCTCCCCTCCCTGAAGCTGGTTATTCTCCTGAGCCAGTTCCCTGGAATCAATAACGACCTCACTGGCATGGAGCTGACACTTAATAAAACACATATGCAAGGTTCCAACTCTGTTAGGAGAGAAGAAAACCGCATGTGGAAGCAAATACTTTCTCTCTAGGGTAGTGGAGGAAAAGAGACACACCTACCACCTCCAAATAACTTGGGCCCTGGGCTGACAGAGCGGGCGGCCCTTGGTGCAAGTCACCGGGATTCTTCCGGAACTGAGCACAGGTCAGCAGGGGCCAGATGGGGAGGGCAGTAGCGCCATTAGTGCGGACACCTTGTGTTTAAAGACTTGCTAAATGATCCTACGTAATTTTTTTGAAGAAAAGGTGCAGGCAGGAATGAAGGCAAGCAGGCAGGCAGAACGAAAGAGGAGGAAGAAGCACGTTATTTTATTTAGTTGTCCACACTGATCATTCCCCCACCCTCACCCCCATCCCCTGGACCCGGGACTTGAACCCAGGGGTATGTGGCCTGCGCTTCTTTGGAGGTGATTCACCTAACCGCTACTCCATGAGGGCACACCAACCTATGTAATTTTAATGTTGTTTTTTTTTTTCATTGATAGGAGGGGAAATTGATGTTTTTTGCCTTCATATATTTGGCTTATTTGATTATTTTCTTCCTGCCTTACTTATGCTTCCTTTCAAACATCTGTCCAAGTTGTGGATTCAGCCGATGACTCTGTGGACTCCATACAAGTGTCACAACAAGCCTGATAAGTGAAACTGCTTGTCGTCACATGCAATGGGGGAAGAGGAGAACAGCGAGTCACGGGAGGGAGGGAGTTTACTGAGAAGCACTATGATTCTGGAAGGGACTTTGTAGATGAGACCTGGAACGAGACCTGGAAGGTTCAGGCTCTTGTTGAGTCTGAGAAGCAAGCTCTGGGTCCCACAAAGAAGGTCCCACAAAGCCGAGTGCTGACATCAGTAGCTCTGCTAATTGATCATGGTTTACCCAAGCAGGGTGATGTCTTTGTGGATAAAGGGGGCTGAGAGTTTCCAGTACGTTCTGGCTTGTTCCAGAATCTGGGTTCTGCATCAGGCGTGAGCCTGGCACTGGTCCACCCGGTGTTTGCTCAGTGATAGCAGCAGTGATCTGTGCAGACCGGACCCGAGCGCATCGCCTGACTTGGGCTTCCTGTGCGAAGGGATTGGTTTCCTTGACTTAGACTGAGAGTTCCTGAAACAGGACCCCCGCTGTCTCTTTATCTTTCTCAGACACAGGATCTCTGCAGCAGTGGAGGAATATTATGTCAGCAACTGTGGAAGTGCCCTGCTTTGTGCCAGTGGTGGGGACATGAGTGATGGGGACATGAGTGATGGGGACACTAGTGACAGGGAACCTGAGTGATGGGGAACATGAGTGATGAGGACCTGAGTGATGAGAACCCAAGTGATGGGAACCCGAGTGATAAGGACCCAAATGCTGGGGGGACATGAGTGATGGGGTCCTGAGTGATAGAGAACATGAGTGATGGGGACCCGAGAGATGGGGACCTGAGTGATGGGGGACATGAGTGATGGGGACATGAGTGATGGGGACCCTAGTGATGGGGAACATGAGTGATGGGAACCCGAGCGATGGGGACATGAGGGCTGGGGGACACGAGTGATGGGGACACTAGTGATGGGGAACATGAATGATGAGGACCTGACCAATGGGGACATGAGTGATGGAGAACATGAGTGATGAGGACCCGACCGATGGGGACATGAGTGATGGGGACATGAGTGATGGGGACATGAGTGATGGGGAACATGAGTGATGGGGAACATGAGTGATGAGGACCCGAGAGATGGGGACCTGAGTGACGGGGAACCTGAGTGGTGGGGACCTGTGCTGGGTGGAGCATCACTGCACTCACCAGAGCCCACAGCTCCCGGGTGGAGACAGTGGCGCAGAGCATGTGGGAGAAGGATATTTCTTGGTCTGAAGGGTCAAACAGCTCACAGTGCAGACACTGCTCTGTGAGACCTGGCGCAGCAAGCCCAGGCCCTGGCCGGCGTGGGTGACTTCCTCCAGTCCTTCAGCCCCACAACCCCTTCCTGTTCTCTAACCTCGTGCACTTTCTGGGGACCATGTCTCTTGTCCCCATCACATGTGCTGCTGGGCATGCTGACGTGTGGTCACGTCTGCGTCCAGGAGGGTCTCCGCTGTTTAACCACCTGCGATGTTCCTCCACCACCCTACTTTCTGTTGTTTTTTTTGGGAGGGTCTCATGTGTTGGAAGAGCCCTGGCAGGGGCACCTTCACCCTGCAGAGTGGTCCCTTCTCTTCTCCGAACTGCTCTGCTTCATGAAGACTTCTGGGTTTACAGAGAAGCTGCTGAGACAGTGAAGAACACCCCTCTATGTCCCTGGTCCCCTTTCCCTCTTAGCACCTTCTGCTGCCACCATGCATCTGCACAACTAACCATCCATTGCTGGCATGTTATTATGGACAGAACCACAGGCTTGATGTGGCTCTTACCAGCTTTTCCTTTAGCAGAGCTACATTTGAAATTGCACTTAATTTTAGTTCATTTCAATTCAAGGAAACTCTGTGACAAGCAGCTCCATGTTGGACAGCTGGGCAGTAGACAGGCCATCACTACGACAGCCCAGGGGCCTCCGGACACTCAGCCACCACCCTCCCTCCTCATGTCCTCCTGGCCTCCTTCGGCCTCACAGTGAAAGCGCGAGATGTACAACAGTTGCTGACCCCCTTCCTCAGCCCCGGGATGCGTCCTGCCAGCTGGCACCTCTCCAGCACTCCTGGGACAAAGGCAGGTGTGGTGTGGGTCACAGAGTCTGCAGCAGGGCCTCCTGTAATGTCACATGGACCGTCCCTCTGTGGAAGCCTGCAGGGAGAGTGACCAGCAGGACAGCTGGCCCCTCCAAGGGAGTGGAGCCCAAGGGAGCCTGCCCATGTCCAAGACTCAAAGACAGCATTTTGTAGTCGTCACTGCAGTTCCTCGATGCTCTCTGTAGGAAAATATGGCCCTTTTAAAAGCGTGGAATCAGCCATGGGTGCATCATGATTTTAATTAGCTCCTCTCCTCCTTCCCATAACTTGGAGGCACACTGCACTGGAGGGAATTAACAAACTTTTACCTGGTGTGGGCAAGCGTCTCTGAAAGTCTAATCAATGGGCTGGAAGAATCATCCGGCTTCCATGAAACCACACTGTCAGGTCTCCCAGCCTCCTCTCTGTTATGATGGAGAGAGACTTTCCCCGGAATCTGCTCAGCATCTGGGGCGTGTGGAGGGAGAGCAGCCAGCATACCCGCTCATGTGATGAACATACTAGTACTAGAAGCATTTGAAATCATTTTGTTTCAAATACTACATATTCATGAGCATATCAACTTGACTTTCGTGAGTATTCTAGGTGCCTCTGAGAGCACCACTCCTTTATTCTGTTCTGATTACAAACTAGGGGACCCTCATGGCACCCAGGATGCATCTGAACTAGAAGTTCTGGGGGACTTTTGCTAAATTCCTCAAGGAGAACAAAGGAACAGTGGTCCCACACCACCTGGAAACATGGAGGGACAGCAGACTAATTTCTCTTCTGCTGGAGACTGAGCATTTTCAGCCATCGTAAAGGTAAAACCAGTTGGTGTCAATTTCCCAAGCCAAGTGTGTTTAAGATGCTGACTAAAATGTTGAAAGTAGGGAAGAAATTGAAATGCAAAGGCATGTGGAACTAAGTTCCTGGTGAGTTTTGGTTCTTTTAAATAGCAAATAAAGATGAGAGGATGTTATGCCCACGTGTAATTTGAAGGGGGCTCTGTCTGAGACGACCCATGACTCAAGCACTGGACTCCTAGAGAAGGTGTACGAAGAAGTGTGCTCAGCGTTCCTAGTATACATCTGTCACCATCCTTGTATTCTTCCACCATTCCGGTTTTGAATTGAATTTGTTTTGAAAGCCCCAGAACTCAGAGACTCTCAGATCTGGGGAAAGTGGCAGTAATGAGCACACACTTCCTCTGCTCATCACCTGTCTTCTCAGCTCTTGGGCAGCATAAAGAGGGGGGCTGGTCCGCACAGGATGGGGGCCACCTGAGTAATCCAAAGCCACAACCTACACCTGGAATCCTCATCATTTCCAAAGGGACTCGGGAAAAAGTTCGTTGGGCGCCGGAATTGAACCACAGGCCGAGGGCACGTGTGCACACACCTGGCCACCTGACTTCACTGCAGGGGCATCGCACTGCTAACCAGCCAGCAGGCATCACCTTCCAGAATCCTGAGTGAAGGCTGCTGTCATGGCTATGGGTTCTAGGCAAGCTCAGTAGCTGCTGGCTTACTGGGTACCTGGTGGCAGCATTTCAAAGTGACAACATAAACCATTGCCAGGAAATGCTGTTGCCCTGTCTTAAGATAAAAGCATCCAGAGCTTTGCTTGGGTTTCTTTAGTCTTTCTGTGAAGAACTGTCTACTGCTTATAAAATATTAAGTGAAGCAAGAAATAGAAACACTAGACATTCTTGCAAAGTTCAGAAAAATCATCAAAGTGAATACACTACACATCTACCATGGTATTGCTTGTAATGAGCTGTGTTTCAGGTATACTTACATAATGCTATGCATGAGATAATTGCATAATCTGGTTTAAAAAAATCTTTGAAGAGCTTCCCACATGATACCACACTTTCTGTGCTTGCTGAGTTGTAAAAACGGTTGCAGATGGTCAACGAGAAGATGTGTTCTGCTTTTTACCAAAAGAAAAAGACAAATTAAGCAGTAGCTATAAACCGTATAAAGCCAGGGGATCTTGGCTTGAATCTAAACTGTGGTCCTCACAGAGCTGGGTGACCCTGCCCAGGGCGCTGACAATCTCTGGCGTAAAGTGTTCACCTGGGGCGTATACTGTGCAGTGGGTAAGTGTCAGCAATGGGTTCCCGTCAGTGCGTGTCCCAGCAGGCAGGGGACTTTTGCACGGAGCTGTCCAAGGGCTATAATTTTGGTGCTAAAAACAAAAACATGACCTGTGCAGGAGTTTGATCCAAACTAACCTCAGCTTCTCCAGCTTTACGAGCCCCCTAAAATCACACTAAGCTGCCCACACGCAGGGTATCTGCAGCCCGTATGGCCCCAGTGGAGAATGTTCTATAGATCACTCCAAAATTCAAAATGAACATGAATTTCAGCTGGGACATGAGATGAGAGAGACAGAGACAGACAGAGGCAGATACACACACACACACACACACACACACACACACACACACACATACCAGAGAAAGAGAGAGACAGAGTCAGAGACAGAATTGAATGTTTGAAGCCAACACACTGGCTTTCCTGAACCTACAGAAGATTATGCACGCAGGCCTGACTCAGTTCACCTGTGTGCAACATCAGAGGAGTCCGATGCCGTAGGTTTTTGTGTCCAAAACAAGCTGCAATGATCACAGACCTAACAAGGAAGCATCCGGTAGGAAAATGAGGACGATGAATAATGATGCTCTTCCCCGACCCCTCTGTGCTCCGGCATCAAGGAACCCCCCCACCCACGCCACCTGTCTTAATCTCCCCGCTCCTGGCGGAATAGCGCCATGCTGTTTCCATGGGTCTGAGTGCAACAGATCATAAATGCTTTCCTGCAGAGGCCCCAAAAGAGAAACCCGGAGAAGCCTCGTCCTGCTCGCCCACCAGGTGGATGGGGAATACTGCTTGGCCGCGTCAGGGGAGGAAATGGTGCATTCACTATAATTCCCCACAAAACAGGTGGGCCTGATGCTGAGGACTCTCCCTCAGACAACAGTCCTCAGTTTTGAAGGAAGGAGGCTCTGCCACCCCACTAATGGTCCGGTCTGGAGGCCCACATGTTTTCAAGAGCAACAATGACTTTTTAGTAAGATGCACGTAAGGACTGCCATCTTTCTGCCCTCCACAGGGCAGTAGCTGTCAGTGGGACACGCAGCTGCAACGTCTGTGCCAACCAGGCCTTGTCCTGAAAGTAAGCAGGCGAGGCTGGGTGCTGTCTGTCTCCCGGGAGGCAGCGCACACATCTCTGCTGTCCCTCACACACAGCTTGCCTTCCTAGAGAGGTGCGAGGAGCCAGCGTCACAGTTTTCCTCAGCAGCCCATCGGGCGTCTGCACCCAGCCCCATCCCGAACCCCTGCGCCCCCAGGTCGTCGTCTCCAAGGGGGCGCTGCAGAGAGGGCCAATGAAATCCCATCGCCAGCAGCACGTGATTTAACAGGAGAGATGATTCCGGACAAGTCACTAAGTGCAAACTAAAATACTGCTCCTAACATATTAGCTCCAGAGCGCCACAGAGTCTCAGCGGAGAACGAGAAACAGAAACGCATGAGGAGAAGGTCCAACGTGAGGATGGCGTGAAAGATGGAGTGAATTCGCACACCGGGGGGCAGGCAGGGCTGGAGAGCGGAACCAAGCCCGTGGGTCGGTGGTGATAGGCGTGACAAGCAATGACTGTTCTGGATGGCAGTGGCTTGGATTTAGCCGGCTTAGCACTAGGGGCCCCGAGGTTGGGGGCGCTGTTCTGCTGGGAGGGGCCCATGGGTTGGAGTGAGGTTGGAGGAATGAGGGCAGCTGGGAGAGCTGAGCCCTGGGCACGGGTGGTCCCAGGTGGAGCACAACTGGACCCCATGGGCTGCCGTGAGGCCGTGCCCACAGGACAGGGTGGGGAGCCCGCACCGGATTGAGTCTGGTGACTAAAGGTCAGGCGACAAAGCTGCCAGCACAGAGGTGAGGACCTCCGGGAGATGCCGGTGTGGAGAAAGCAACAGGACAGGCGGGAGCCTCACCGGCGAGCTGCCCAGTGCACGGCCGCCAGAGTGCTGGCGAGCCTGGTAAGGTGACAGGCGGAGACACGGCATGGGTGCGCCCTGCAATGGGAAGCTTGGGGTCAGGAATGCAAACACCTCTTCAGGTGATCAGTTGAGAAACACAAGAAATATCACTCCCCAGAGACCTTTTTCAGAGGAGATGCAGCTCCTTGTATGTCACATACAGATGCAAATGAGCTGAGGTCACTGTCACAGCGCCGTGTGCCATGGCTGTGTGATGCCCTGGAAGGCTCAGCAAGGAGCCTGAAACTTGAGGGGGTGACATGTGCATATCTCTGTGCGTGCACACGTGTGAGCGTGCAGACATGCAGGTGTGCATCTGCACACAAGGTGCTCAGTCGTGCTGAGTGTGAGTGTTACATGCAGGTGTGTGTCTGTGGCATGAACACGTGTGTGCATGGACATGCTTGCATGTGTGAGTGCGTGATTACAGGGATATGTGTTGGAAAGTTTTCCAGAGAAAGTGATTCAAAGTTTTGAAATCCGAGAGGACACTGGCTGAATGCAGATGCGCCGGGGGAACTTAGAGGCGTCAGAAGAGCCGTTGGACAGGTAGCATGGAAGGTTACAGAAGCATCACTAAGGCATCAGCTTGTGGGGTCTCTAAGGGGTGTAAGCTAATTTGCCCTGAAGAGTCTCAGGGAGATGAGGGGCTTGAACAGAGCTGTTTTAAAAGCCATTCGTCCGCCATGTAGAACGGTCCCAATGCAGGTCCTGAGTGTGGGACACCCCAGGTGCAAAAATGCAGACCATCCGTGCAGAGGCTGGAAGCAGCCTGAAGCTGCCGTCAGCACACATGACGCGTGTCCTGTGTGAGCACTGCAGGATGAGAGGAGAGGGAGCCGCTGGCAGCAGGCAGCGGGCAGAGGGCAGGGAGAGACAAGCACCGGCTCATCCCAACTGCAGTTGGCTGCCCCACAACAGGACCGTCCAAGGGACCATACAAGAGAAACAGAGCAAACAGTCTAGGGAAAGAAACGCCACAGCGATGGAAGAAACCGGGGAAAATGAGTCCATCCTCAGCAGCATTGTCCTAAAGGGTCAGTCCTGGGCAAGGGAGAAGGAGAGCTGATGTTGGGACCAGGGTCTGACTTTATTCAGGATGTTGTATCTGCAGGGAAGAAGGAGCCCTTGCAGGAGTCTGTTCTTCCTACGCATCCCTGTGTCCCCTACATGCCTGTCTGGGCGCCCAGCACCACAGACTGCTGGCCAGGGGGTGATGGGGAGGAGGAGTCTTGGGATGTGGATGCTCTGAGGCACCCTGTTCTTTGTTTTTCTTTTATTGGGGGGCCTCATCGCACAGTGCTAACTCCAAACAAGCTCCCCTGAACCCTGAAGCCCCCACCCCCTTCTCAGGATGCTCACCTCCTTCCAGACTCCAAACCAAGTGTGTCAAGTCCTGAAAAGGCCTCAGGAACATGTGTCCCAAGTGCTGGGCCTGGGGCCGTAGGGCACCTCTCCCGCTGGGCCTCGTCTTCACGCTGCTCCGCGTGTGTCTTCCTGTAGACACAGTCCTGTGGGTCTCTGGCCCACTTGAAGCCAATTATGTGATAACCGGATTATAGGAAACTCTGCAAGGCCTTATTTACAAATGAGGCTACATTCCCAGGTTTGAGGGTCAGGGCTCTAAAGTATCTTCCTGGGGACACAAACCACACCACCAGTCACATTCATTCCACATGGAAGTGACAGATGCTCAGACCTAAACTTCTTTTTAGTTCCACACGTTCAGCCGTTATTTAAGCTACTGCCGGATGGTGATGCTTTGACAACACAGGATCACGTTTGCAACCAAAGTCTGACCCTTCCCTATGGAGGTCGGGCACAGCGGTTCCCCGGCACAGGGGCTAGGATGGAGGCCCAAACTTCCCGAGTTGTCACAGCCGCTCAGCCAGTGGCCCCGGGAAGGAAGTCCATTCACAAGAAAAGCCGGAGGCGGTGACGTCACAGCGGGGGGAGTAGCGTACGTTCTGGCTCAGAAACATGGGCTGTGCGTTGTGCCAATTTCAGGATGTGCCACTGTGAGTCAGATGAAGACATCTGTCCTTAATCATTCTTCTACTATGTCCTATGTGCTTAGCAAACCTACACACACCATCTAGAGTAATAGACTCGTTCCCTCACTCAGCCAAGGTAGGTGATAATTACTGGCTGAAAGAGTGGACAGGGAGGGACAAGAGGGTTCACAGGTCAGTCCTCAGTCTTCCTCCTTCCTGAGTCACAGGGTACGTGCATGGCCGTCTGCAACCTTCACTCACCCCTGCACTCAGCATCCACCTGCCTGTGTGAACCAAGCATCTGCTCAGGCACAGTGTTGTGGTTGGCACAGATGATTCTAGCCCCATGGAGCCTCAGTGGGAATAAATGCTTGAGTCGGTGTTTGCACCGGCGCACCGAGGTGTCTGACATTGCCTAGAGCATCCTCCTGGGGCCCAGAGTCTGCGGGTTGGTAGAAAGTGTCCCTGCAGGACTGGCATTGGAGGCGAATAGGAATGGGGCATAGTCTGGACCAGAGGGCACTGGATGCTGGATGCACGATAGCTCTGGTGCTGAGAACTGGCCAGTTTGGCCGGAGGAACAAACAGCGGAGCTTGTAGGGTGAGGTGGCTTCAGTCCATACATCACATCCTTGCTGGGAAACGGGCAAGTGGCGGCAGCCTTGCTTGGTTTGTGGGAAAAGAAAGGGAGTCCAAGGTCTTGAGCTGGAAACAGGGCTATGATCTGTGTGAAGACACCATGATTGTCCCTAGGAAGCCAAGAATGAAACACAGATTCTCAGGGTTAATGGGCTGCCGGTCCCAACAGATCGTGTTTTCTACTTCTGCTTTTTCTGAATGCCTTTCCTTCTTTGTCTTCCTTTAGTACATTTTTCTTATTCTCTACTTTTACCTCTATTGGTGCAGCAATTACACTCTGGATTTTTAAAATCGATTATTCTAGAAAGGTTAGTCTGTATATTTAACTTAGCCTAAAATTAGTGAGCATGTGATTGACTTGAGAAAAATACAAGGACTTTAGACATTGTACTCTGATCGCCTTCCTTCAGCCTATGCTATTTTTTTAAATCAAGACTTCTTTTCTGATTAAATTTAAGTCCACAAAGTATACAATATGTTTATTTCTTTGTGTGGCATCCAGGAAAGTAGCTTAACCTGTGAGTTTTCACTGGTGCTGAACCTCCCAACTTGCGTCTCTGGAGGTCTCTTTATTTTACCCTTGTTCCTAAAAGATGGGCTGTAGGGTTGAGAATTTGACATTGAAGTTACTTTCTCTTAGGACTTTGTCCATATCATTCCCCTGTTTTGGTTTCCAGCATTATTTTGACAATGTTAGTGTGTACTCCAATTCACGTTAATCTATATAAAATCTGTCTTTTCTTCTGGCTGCTTTAAGAGATTCTTTTTCTGGTTTTGGCATTCTTCATAATTTATATGATGGATTTAAGCATGATTTATATTTATTGGATTCTCCTCAGGATTTTTTGAGCTTTCAAAGACGATGTTTACTAGCTGCCTGATTGTTTTATAATTTCTGGTTTCCTTGTAATGCATTAAAGCCCCCTTTTTTGTTTTTTTAAACACAGTAAACATACTTTATATCATTTAGACAAAGTTTTTGACCTCTGCGCCTTTACCAATCTGAGTCTGCCCTTTACTGTCTCTACCAGCACTTGCTCCTGCTAGTTTATTTCCTGTGTATTCAGCAATTTACGATGGTGAACTCATGTCCATAGAATTTTCTCTCTGGGAATGTTTGAGGCATGTTTGTGCTCTGCTCCTCCGGAGTCATTCCCTTTGCTTCTGCCTGGTCCTTGGGATGCCACAATCTTTAAAGCAATGTTTAGCTTGGAGATTTTCAGGTCACAGCAGGAGTGTGTGACTTTCCGTCTCCAACTGACAGAAATTTGAGTGGCAGACGACTGAAAGGAAATATTCTCCCTCTTTCTTTCTAGTGCTCACACTGGAGTAGGCAAGTCCCCTCTCAGATGAGATTGTCCCAGTTCACCCATGAAAGTTTGCTCCATAAGGATGTTAACTTCCAGCAAGTACTTCACCCCAGCCCTCACCCTGTGCAGGGACTTTCCCCATGCCCCCACCATCCCAGCTTTGAGATGTTCAAATCCCAGGTCTATTTGTGGGGCTAGCGTAGACTCCAGAACACTGCAGGCCCTTGGAATGACTTCTCAGCCTCAGTTTTTGCCTAAGTTCATTTCCCCTGCTGTTACTAGGTCAGTAGACTTCAAAAGAAGAGCATTTCTCCTTGTTTGAGACAGTGCTTGTGTGTGCTTCAGGGAAGCTCCTTCGAAGCCGTGCCTCATATCACCACGAGCAGTACCCTTACCATCCCATCCTCCACCTATGCTCTTCATGAGGGACACAGACCATGGGAAACACAGACCCTGTGGTTTAAACCCACCATGTTGGGTCCGTGTATATTTCTTGTATGTGTTCATCTAGTTCCATCTCGAATGCAAGTGTTTGAAGTACAGTAGAAGTTAATGATGTTTTTTTTCTTTTTTACAAGATAAGTATTTCTTGCTAAAAAAAAAAATTGCTGTCAAGGATTTTAGTCTCCTTTGTAGACATTCCAGGTCTTGAGAGAATGTTCTATTTTGAAAGGATTTTTCCTTTTTAAATTATAGGACTCCTTCCTGCTATAGTTTTAACCTGTTTCCTCTTTCCTGCTGACTCCCTTCCTTTTAAAGTTCCCCTATAATTTATGTATAGGCTTGGATTAAGAAGAAAAGCCTCCTGCTTCTCTATTCACAACTCAGTTTCCTTATATACAGTTAGACCAAATGTTCCGTTGACTGGTGAGCCATTTTCGTCTGTCTCTCTCACGAAGGCTCATCGTCACATGCGTGGAATGACAAGTGTGAGTTTGTCTCCTTGGGCCACCCTGACCCTGGTAGACCTGGGAAGTGTGGCGCATCAGGAGTCACTCAAGCAGATTTACTTGTAAAATGATCAAAATGTTAGCAAGACTATAGAAAGGCTATGGGGGATGACAGCTGGCTAGTAAAATTATATATTCTGGCAAGACTTAGTGAGGTCCTAAGTGACTACTCATAGCAGGGCTGGGAAGAAGGGAGACATGAAAAAATATTTAGAATGCACGATGGGCAAGACTAAGTAGATAGAGAGGATAAAGAAACGGTCAGCATTCATGCTCCTTCTTACCTACTGTTTTGGGCAACCCATGAAGGACCATGCAGTGCTTAGTTTAGTACAGAGAGCTTTCAGAGAAAAATTCTAGAAATGGGAGTCTGTTTCTTCCCAGTCATGCCACTAATATTCTGTGTGAAACTCTAGGATTTTTTATAAATGTCAACTTTGCTAAGCACTTGACAACGTATAAGACACTTCCATATTTGGCTACAGGCTGCATGAAGCTGCAATTTCATAAGTAGCAACCATGTGAGAAAATTACCCTCTTTCATCGCACAGAGTGAGGGCACTCAGCCTCAACTGGGGACAAGCTGACCAGGGTCATTTCCTGGGGATCATCCTAGGCGCTGTGCGTTTCCCAGCAGTCCGGGTCTCCGCCTACCAGATGTCAAAGATCCTTCCTGTCACCACAGTTGTGATGCCCAGCATGTCTCCAGGCATTGCTAACTGTCCCCACAGTGGGGCCAGAATCACCCCCAGTTGAGAACCCCTGTTCTAGAAGCTCAGAGGACTTCAGCAAAGGTCAAGTCACAATTGGTAGAGTGGGAAGAAATTGCACTCAAGACAGTTGATTTTCCATCCTGCAATACTTCATTTCACTTTACATTTTTAGATCTTTCGCTCTCCTCAGCTAGGTTGAATTTGCTTTTTAATAAAGAGTACATTTATATTCGGCTCTATCTAAATGGTGTCTAGTACTGTATCAGTCATTTCCAGAGTATTTTGTTCATTTTACTTCCTGCTCACTTTTAAATTTCTTGTTCTTTAATCATATTTTCATGTCTTCTTTTTATTTCCTTACATATATTTGCTTTGATGATTTTATATTCTGCCTCTGAGAAGTCCAGTTGCTGCGGGTAACATATCTGAATCCACAGTCAGGGGCCTAGTGACCCTGATGGGTCCAGTGTCCCCAGGGGCTGTGGGTCAGGGGGAGTGAGCTCATGTCCTCTGGACTCTCTCTGAGGGACTTTGTAGAAGCCTGGCTTTAATGTGGATTCTCTAGAGCAGCCTTCTGTTTGTGTCTGCTGGGCACCTGGGTTAAAACTCACTGAAGGTCACTTTAATTCTGAGTTTATGTTGTTGTTTGTACATTAAACGTCAGTGAATGGAGGCCACAAGACAGTGTGAGGACTGACTAGGCTCACATTCTCAAGGGACTTTTTCTTTCTGCCTTACTTTGCTTAACATATTCACATCAAGCTCCCGTCCAAGTTGTTGAAAAAGGTACATTTCATCTTTTTAAATAGCTGCATAGAATTCCACTGACTATACAGACCATAGCTTCTTTATCTAGTTGCCTGTCAAGGGGCATTTAGGCTGTTTCCATGTCTTGATTAGAGCTTTTGTGTTCTCTGGGTATGGGCCCAGACACAGAGCTCCTGTTTGTTCTCAGCTCTCTGCACTTGGGACCAGCCTCACCTCCACGGTCAGCCCAGGAAGTATCTCCTGTCCACGGAGGTCATGCCCACCACCTCCTCGTCCTCTACTTCTCCAGTTAGGATTGACTTCTCATGTGTCCCTGTTCACGTGTGCGTCCTCTCATGTCTCTTGCATTGCATGAAAAGACAGTGCCCTGTCCACGCATCTCTTCTACTCGCGGGTGCGCTTCTTGCTGTCTGGGGCCATGCCTTTGTCACTTTTGTGTCCTGAATAATGAACGCATGCCGGGCACTCGCAGGAGGCCCACAAGCATCTCTGGAAGGGGACTGGGTGCGAGCTAGCTAGCCGGTGCTCCCTTAGAAGCTGTGATAGCCGCGGAATTCAGTCCCCTCTTCCTGATGACCGGGTTTCTGCTAACTAAGCCCCTCCAAGCACCCTCACCCATCACCTGGGCATCATCCTTTTTGAAGCTCACTTTCACTTTTCTGGAACTGGTTGGGATCATTTGGACCCAGCGTAAAGTGGGCCCTTGCTACCTACCCCAGATTTGGTGATCTGGAGATCTCATGGTACAAGTACATGATGACCAGACATGTTTCTGCGTCAGTTCCAGCTTAAAGACCTCGATACATTCTTGGGAACTGTGACTTTAAGCAAAACCACATATACCAAAAACAGATCTTTGAATACTGTTGATTTAATGTTAATTGGGGTTGTTTCTTTTCTTTTCATCAACATAACAAAACAATCTTGAACAAAATAACATTTCTGGAGGAACTGCTGTACCTTAATTTTACCTGGACAAAACGACAGGCAAACAGATTTGCTTTCGCGATGAAGCAAGCTCCACAGCTGAAATAGGAAAGCTTCTTTTTTCCCCTCCTTGTAAGATTTTAAAGTGCAAGATTGCTGCACTCAGATTTGGGGACTCATGAGTGTTTTCAAAGACATTACCTTTCCAGGTCTATTACTCCCAGTAAAAATACTTCTGTGGGTAGAAGATGGGCCTGATTTAGGCCTCCTTCCAGGACTGTGTCCTCAGCAGGGTGCCCAGAGCTGTCATAGATGGCATAGTACCTTTGTCTCATCAGCTGTAGCCACCATGGAGTGTGGTGGACCGGCCTCTGCCCCTCCCCCATGCCCAGGGCCTTACCTCCCTTGCCCCGAGCAGTGACTTAGAAGTATTGCATGGATTGCATGTACTTAGAAGCAAGGCTGAGTGGTCTGAGGGTGGAGAGTGGGAAAAACAGGGTAGTAAAAAGTTAGCTCCCAGAGTCCTATGATCACTCTCCCATGGAACCTGTGGTCGGGGGGCATGTTCTCACCTTAGAGGTGCAGGGAAGGAACACAAAGACACTGGTGCTCTCAAGCTCACCAGGTGCGGGGGTGGCAGCACTAGGTCCTGGTGCTGAAGATTCTGTGCTGCCCACTAACGACAGTGTCCATGACACCCTGGAGAGGGAGCTGACCTTATCTGGTGACTGGGATACATTATGGATTATTGGTCCAAAAGGCATCTGCAGCCTTCCTGATTCATTTAGCCAAGAGAGCCTGTGGCAGGTCTTATCAACACTGAGGCAGCAAATGGGATGATACGGCCCATGGACTCTCACAATGTGTCCACAGAGTGGAACTTGTCACCAGCACTCCATAACTGCCTCTGGACTTGCAGAGGGTGGTGGCAGTTTGCTAACTGACCTAATCCTAAACATAAACTCAGCACGTAGACATACAACAGAGTAGAAGAGAAAAGGCTCACAGAACTGGGACTTTATCAATGCCCTTATGAGCACTTCTAGCAAATGTTTCCCTCTAAGGCAAATCCAGTGAAGCCCTAGAGTTGAGTAGCTGGCTTCTGAAAGTCCTTGTTCAAAAGCTGACCTGGCTCAGGACACTGAGCAGCCCTGAAATGCCATTGGGTTAATTTTCTATGCATGGAGCAGGAGGTCAAAGAGAATGGATATTTCCTTCTTCTCCAACCACTGTCACGAAGGCTTCCCTGCGCTGCCAGTTCTCCTGACCATGTGGGGACCCTTCATGACCTAAGTGGTGAACGGCAGAACCTAGGTCGGGGCACGTGGGCGTGCTTGGGGACAGGGTGAGGGCCACGCAGTCACAGGGCCAAGGTAGGATTGGGAGAGGGCTCCAGGCACAGGGAGAGGGCCACTGGGATAGGGGAAGAGTGCCAGGGAGGCCTGGAGAGAGCCCCAGGGACCAAGAGAAAGGGCTACGGACCAGGGGGCCCGGAGAGGGGCAGAGTGCAGTGCAGGCGCTCATAATGCTCCTTGGCTTCTGTTCCATTATCTAGAAATGCTGGCTAATCACAAAGTTTTGTTCTGCACGGAAGAGCACTTTGCCAAAGTGTGCATAAGGATGCTTTAAGGAAAGAAAACACAACGTTGCCCCCAAGCTAGAAAAAAGCCCGGCCAGCCTCCGGAGCTGAAACCAGCTGGAACAGCAGCCAACCCACCGCGCCCGGCCGGCATCCAGCGCCGCCGCGGGCTCTGATTGGCGGTGGGGCGGTGGGCGGGGCGTGGGCGGGGCGGAGCCCGCGGGGACGAGTACTAGGACCGAGGAGGAGGAAGGGGAGGAGGGTGAGCGCCTGGGGCCATCAGGCGGAGGGCGCTGGAGGCCGGGCGGTGGTTGCGGCTGGGCGGGGAGGTGGGAGATGATTGGCTGTGGTGGCGGTGGGCGGGAAGGGATGCCCGCTGCTGGTTCCTGCAGCCCGGGAGGAGGGAGTGCCCGGACCAGCGGGCGTTGATTGGCGGTAGTGACTGTGGGCGGGGTGGGGAGGGCCTGCCCGGGGCTGGTCCTCCCGGGCCGAGGTGGAGAAGGGCGCCCCGGGGGCAGCGGGCGCTGATTGGCGGTAGTGGCTGTGGGCGGGCCGAGGCGGGGCTGCCTGGGCTGGTCCTGGCAGGGCCGGCGGCAGCCGAGGAGGAGCGCTGGGGCCCGGCCGCGGTGGCCGGCGCGGCCTGCCCTTTGTGCCCGCTGCCCGCGCCCCGCTCCCATGGCCGCCACGCCGGACTCCCGCGACGCGAGCGCCCGTCCGCGGACTTAAGCCCGCGCGCCTGCGATGCGCCGGGCATGCGTGTCCTCCGGCCCTGCGGCTCCTCCAGGCTGGGCGCGGGGCGATGGAGCTGAGCATGAAGAAGTTCACGGTGCGCAGGTTCTTCTCCGTGTACCTGCGCAAGAAGTCGCGCTCCAAGAGCTCCAGCCTAAGTCGGCTCGAGGTAATGCCATCGCCTCCGGCTCTGGTACCCAGGTGCCCGCTGCGCCCTGGAGGATGCTCGTTCTCGGGGCCATCCGGAGCCCTTTCCTATTGTCACCTGCATGTTTACCCAGTGACTGGCGTCGGGGTCAGAGTTATTCGGGAGCTGGCCGGCTTTCCCCCATATCGAACCTTGTTGGAACTTAGTGTGATTGGACCGACCATTCCCTAGGTCCTCATTTGGGACTACATTCGGTCCCAATATAATTTGTTCCGTGCCGCGGTCTGCACGGGTTTGGGGTGGTCGCCCTGGCTGCCTACAGGGGACTCGGGGTCAGGAGGGCATTTCGTTCCGTGCAGCTGGGCCCCGCGCGGTGTGGCACCCCAGAAGTCAGAGTACAGAAGCCGCCCCCGCCCTCCGCTCGGCCGGTGTTGATCCCGTTTATGTCACACTGGTAGGGGACCTCACTGGTACTACTGAGTGGTGCTGATGGTTGGCGTATTGGGAATCAATGTAGACATTTAACAACCACAAAAAAATTTTGAGAACAGCAGCGCATGTGTTCAGCCCGGTCTAAAGCAGCGGTCAGTGGGGAGTGTCTGATGCAACACCCCCGCAGCTCCGGGTGCCACGATTGTCCCCAAATCCAGAGGACCCATGAAAATCATGCCCTTTTCTCCCGTCCCTCATCTGCTTCTCTCTGGGTTTCCAAAGTCGTCCGTGGACGTTTCTAGCTATTTTGCTTGTTTATTTTGGTTTCGGTTTTTTTAACAATCAAATCGTATTCTCTTCAGCCCAGTGTCCGGATTACCTGGCTGAATGCAGGCATGGCCAGTGAAACATGTGAAGTGAGAGGAGACGCCGAGCTGGGGGAGGGGCGGGGAGGCAGATGACATCGGAAGATTTCCTTTGACCTTGCCCTGGCCTGTGCCATAAAGCTGGCACCTGGAAGGTGTAAGGAGGCTGTTTCTAACCAGGTCAAATCAAATTGTCAAATCTAATGCAGTTGGAACCATGTCACAGTTTTCATCCTGGCTTTCTTTGTCCCCACTGCATGTGTTAGGAGATACCGGCAAGGGCTGTGTAACAATTAAAGAGCTCTTTCAGCAATCTCAGGAATACACATGAAACTACGGGAAATGACTTGTGGAAAAGTTTCGATTGTGATGTCACTAAATCAGAATGTGAAGTACTAGACAGGATCTTCGTGACTGGTTTCCGACGGTGAAAAAAATACCTTTCAGATAAATAAAATATTCATGAAATAATGGAGGAAGGCTTATTTTAAACCTCATGTCGACAGAAATTAAACCTCTGCTCATCGAAATGTCTTTTTCCTGGGTCTCGGGCACTTCACAAAGCTAAGTGGACAACAAGAGAAACTCTGAATAGTGTTACTTGTTATACCCGACAAGTTTTTATTCATCAAAATGCCAAGTTTATTTACATTTCCTTGTCTCCTCCCATGTATTGTTCTTGCCAAGAGGAGACACACGTGAGAATACACTCCCCATGTTCAGGAGGACCACCGACAGAGAAACCCTGAGCTGAATCGTGGAGGGTCAGGAATCCCTTCAGCTCCCTCCTGATTTTCAGGGTCCTCTGGGTTTGGGGACAATCTATGTGGAACCAGAGCTGCCGGGGTGTTGCATCAGGCACTCCCCCGACCTCTGCTTTAGACAGGGCTGAATATATGTGTTCCTGCTCTTAAAAGAAAAATAAATATATATGTATGTATGTATATGTGTGTGCGTGTATATATATGTGTGTGTATATATATGTATATATATGGGGTTTTTGGTGGTGGTTGTTTTGTTGTTTTAAGTGTCTACATTGATTCCCCATACACAGACCATCAGCACCATTCAGCAGTGCTAGTGAGGTCCCTGGCTCCCTTTCACTCATCTCTGATGTGACAGTTCAGCAAAGAGAACGAGGCTGTGGTTGTGCAAGTGTCTCAGGAAAGAACACAGTGAGAACCGAATGAGGAGGGTGGCTAGAAATGAGCTGTCCTTGGTGTGAGAATACATTTGTAAAGCACTTAAATAAACCTTCAGAGATGGAGAAGGTCGATGATTGGAAAGAACTCCAGCTATGGGCCCGCACTCAACTCTGGCCCTGAATTGGATACAAGGGCTGACGCAGACGGCCAGTGTGCACCAGCTTGGCAGGTGAGGCTGGTACAAACCCAGGCGGGCATGTTTTACTCCCCTCTTTCTCTTGTTAGGGAGAAAACCCTGAGAGACTGAGGGGCTTGCTGACAGCTTACCCACTAATTTGTTCTGCACGTGTTTTTTGTTTGTTTTTGTTTTTGTTTTTGAGAACCTGCTGTATATTCAGCCTTTTCCTGGGCTTTTTGAATCCAAAAAAGACGCAGAAATTCTGGCCTCAGGGTGCTTCATCCTAGTAGAAAATCTAATAGTGACTGGTCCTCTGCTGCAGTCCAGGAAATTCCATATTCCTGCCTCCTTGTCTTTTCCCAGGGAAGCCTGCCTATCTGTGATTCACAGCAGATTAGAGGCCCAGAAGCGCTCAGTGAAATAATGTAAAATCTCAGAGAGGAGATGTGTGAACAGCTTGAGGGTGAGAAATAGGACATTTAAGCACTTAGCACAAGTCTCTTCTTCCTCTGAATGAATGAAAATGATAACTCATTTTGTAAAAGGAAATTTGGTATTTAAAATGGTTTCTGTAAAATGCATATTTTAAAATGTTCACAGAGACTTTGAAAAATGTTGTTTATTAATATTCAAAATCTAGTAGTGGTAATAGTCACTTCAAGTTAAAATAGTATTATCTTTAACAAAAGGATTCAAAGGGAGAGACTTAAGTCTTAAAATTTTCATACTGTTTATAAATTTAACTTTACATTCAGAACCCAACAGGTGATCAACTTTATAATTAATTTTTTAAAGGAAAGCTGCTGGCAATAACGAAGGTGAGCACAGGCAGGTAGACAGCAAGAGAGAGGGTGAAGAAGCTCCCCATTTACTTTACATAGTTCTTCATTCTGGTTGTTTCTGCCGGTCCCGCGATGCGAACCTGGGACCTTGGGATATTTGTAGACTCTGCCCAACCCCGGCTCCACCAGGGCACACCCAGTTGATCAACTTTAACCAACAGAGAAGTGGGGTTTTTTGATGAGCTTCGGAAGCAGTTTATGAATGACAGCTGCAGAGTTTTGTCCTACATCAGCATTGCATCAACTGGGGTGCTGGGCCACTGGCCCTGGGGATTCCCACGAGGAAATGCGCTCTTGCCCAGACTTCGAGTGCATGCTCTACAAAGAGACCAGGGCTCAGTGTCTGTGAAACCCTCGCCTCCAAGGAAACCCTGATTTCAGGGTTTGACAATACTGTGGAAGAACCAGCACCTAGCAGGACAGTGCAACTCTGTCAATAGTCCACGATCTGGATGAGAAAATGGAGCCCAGGTCCCGCTCTAGAGTATTTGAAAGGAAAGTCCCACTACCACAGCATGTTCTCTGTTCTACTAATTTGAGCCTGTTGGGGTGTGTGGTCGATGGCATTTACCATGTGCTGGATGAGGCAGGAGAGCCATTGTGGTCTCAAAAAGGAAATGGCACTCTAGGGCATGGTTCGGAGTGTGCTCCGCTCCCTGCAAGTCTTCTCGAGAACTTTCTCTGGAACGGAAAAGTTCCAGGTGAATTTGGCTTTGCATCAGGTGGACTTAGATTGGATTCTCGCCGCCTCCTTTCCGGCAGGAGGTCCCTTGAACTGGCGGAGCCTCATTTCCCTGCACTGATCATAGCCCCACCTCATAGCGCTTCTGTGGTCACCGTGGTGAAGCGTGTGTGCAGACTGAGCGTGGAGCCGGTGATGGCCCTGCTGGTCAGGAGCTCTTAGCTCCGGCTGTTGCAGGGCAGGGTGGGTGTTTCTCACACTGTTCAGTGACTGCTGATTCTGTCTGAACCTGAGGTTGCCCGGTGGCACGTAGTATCGGTGGCTGTGCAGACTCACGACCTGCTCAGCCTGGCCGTGAGTAGTCTCCATGCCTCTCCTGAGCATCCAAACTCTGTTCCAGACTATTCCGTTAGGTGGCCCTGGCCCCACTTGCTAAGCTGGAGTTCCGGCCTGGGAAGGCCACATCCTTCTTCCTTATCTCCATGCTGCCCTCCCCGAGGCACCAGTCCTGGGCTGTCCTGCCAAAGCAGGTCCCCTGGCTGTAACCTCTGGAGCTCAGGTGGCTTCCAGAACTAGCACATACCCAGCACTCACTTTGTAACCTGGCAATGCTTCTGCCAGGCGTCCTCTGCCCTCGGCCAACAGGAGAGCCTGGGGGAGGGCAGGGAGGGCGGGGAGGCTGGAAGGACCTGGAGGGAGCAGAGATTTTACTTGGATTAAGGGCAGGATGCTTCACTCGGGGCTTTATCGGCCAATTTGCTAAAGGTATCAATACGCAGTCGTTCGTCTAGGGATGGTTATTTCGTTCGGAGTTTCCGAAGTCAGGGGGGCGGTTCTTGATTATTCTGTTTCTGACATTTTTTAAGAAAGACCATGGGGGTGAGTAAGACGGACACGGTGCAAGCTTTTTGACTGTCATCTTGATAGTGGTCAGCGCTTAAGTGGAAGAATTGTATTTATCTGCTCATAGTTTACACACTTAACATTTTTAGCATATTCCATGTGCTTTGTCCTGAGCAGTTGGGACATAAAGATATGATTCCTATCCTCACTGAACTTAACACCTAGTGAGAGAGGCAAGTCTGTACTTAGGAAACGACCTATGTAGCCTGTAAGCTCTGAATATCGGTTCATTGCTGCCCCTTTTTAGGAAAGTACGATGTTCCGATAAAGTAAATATTAAGGAGTTCTTAGCAAATATTGTGAGTGATGTTGGCTTCAGATATGGAAAAAAGAAGCTTCCTGGAAAGTTAAACATGAAGGCTTATTCTTGGGACTTGATAGGTAAATCCTTCTTCTTGATCCTGGGCAGTTTCCAGCAAAGTCATTGTTAATTAAAATAATTTTCAAGTAAATGCACCCCCGAAATGTCTCTTTTAGTAGTGATTTTATTGGTTTTTTGGACAATACCAACAAAAAACAGAGAAGACCATAATAAACATAAGGCCTTAATGAGTACTTAATTCGCTTATCTCTTTGCTTATTCATACTTCATTTCTTTTAAAGACACTAAACCTCGTTCCTTATTTGTGGTTCCTTACAAATCTGTGCTGTTCATGACATCTGCTCTTCCTTAAAATCCAAGAAAGCTCCCTAAGTATGGTTGCTTATTCCAAACTGTGTGAAAAGACAACCAAAAAATCGAGATTTCTCTTCATTTTCTTTCTTCACCCTTTCTTTCTGTAAACCTGTGCCCACGATCTCCCGCCAGTGACCCCAGTGCAGCAAAGACCATTTGCATCCATTTCTCGTGCATTCCAGAGTGGAGGAATGAAATGAACGTACCGACTGCCCAGGGTTTCACAGTGTCTTGCATGCTGGGTGAATGATTTCTTAGATGGAGCGAATCAATAAGTGACTCAGATGTGCCTGGCCTCCCCGGGACAGAGAGAGGTGCCAGTCATGCCAACAGTGTGTGGGTGCTTTTGTACATTGGGGTGCTCACTGGAAGTAGGGGCGGAAACCCAGATGAGTTTGTTTCAGCCAGGACTGTTCTGCATCTTTTTCTCTGAGCTTCTGGACTTATTCACGAAGTAAAGCTAGTCTGAGACTAACAGCAGTCTCTAGAATGTTCTGCTTTTATTCCTGGCAATGTTGGCGTGTGTTGTGTTATATCCCCACCCCCCGCCCACCCCCAAGCATTCTGCATTTGTGGATATCTTTTCACTGGTAAAAGCTATTGAATTAAACTCAAAGAAATGGAAATTTTCCCACAAATAGCCTGTTAAGCTACAGTGTGAGTTAGTCAGGCAAACAGATGAGCACAAATATATTCAGTTATGAAGTGTGTTCCTCGTGTCTGGTTTGCAGTGGCGTGAGAAGCCTTTCTTCTGATGCATGAGCTCAGGAGCTGTGAGGGCGGCCCTGCTGTAATTAAACAGGAGACCCTGCATGAGGCACTGTGCGGGAACCTCTAGCTGGGATTGTCACCACACAGGCCACACTTGGAGTGGAACCGCCTCCCTGTCCACTAAAGAGCAGCTGGGCTCTTCTGACCCCTCTTCTCATCTGGGCCCCCGCCTCAGACTTCCTTGTTCATCCCTGTGGGGCCTACAGAGCCCAGTTTTAGCAAGAATCCTGGGGTCAGTGTAATGAGTATCCTTCTCCCCGATATCTTTCTGTCGTCAGTGTCTGGTCAAATTCCTCAGCCCACCAGGCTCCAGGGGGTGTCTGATCACCCAGCCTGCCTTCAGCAAGAATCCTGTGAGGTCTCTTTAGGAAGATGCACCCTGCCATCTTAGTGACCCCAGTGCCACTTCGTGACTCTGAATCCCCACCTTCCCTCTCCCTCCTACCCCCGTTGTACTGAGTTGAGTGCAAGCCGTGTCCCTACGGCAAACCTACTACAGTGACCCCTTGATTAAGTCTTTACTCTGCTGTCCTGACCTGCTGGCCGCCTCTCCCTGGTCACTTCTCCTTCTCTCCCCTGCTGTCTGCCTTGCCAGGTACTCCTGTCCCCTGCACTACAAAATACAGATGAACGTATGACAGTGTTATTCTCCATTACTAAAGACAGGAGACATGAAGTGCGCCTGGCGAGGGCACCCCTGGTGTGACACAGACTCTGGCTGACTCCGTCTGTAAAGGGATTCGCACTACGCCACGGGCAGGTTTTCCCTCTTAGGAGCCTCCTCTCCCGCATCCTCAGAATGCACATAGGTTTCCAGTTAGTGTCATCACTTGGAGCTAGCTGGTCCTAGGTTGTTTATGTTTGTGTGAAGTTTATGGAGAGTGATGGCTTCACCGGCATTGCCATCACTGTGGACGTGACTCACGGCAGTAGCAAAGCTTGTAAAACAGACACCAGGGCACGCGTTCCCCCAGGTCAGAGCTGACTTGAGCAGCGGAACTGGAGCATGGGGAGGAGTGGGGCGCTGGCCGACATCACCCGCTTCTTCGAGAAACGGTCTGTTTCAGCTGTTCTGTTCTCTGTGAACTGAGTCTCCTCGCAGACGTGAGCAGGGGTGTGGGCATGTAGGCATCGCCAGCATAGCTCCTGGTCAAGCTGACGAGCAGAGACAGGCTGCTTCTCCTCACTTGGGAAATGACTTGCCAGCTGTCGAGACATAGTCATGGGGCACCAGAGGAACTTTAGCCAGAACACAAGTCTGGGACCTGGCTGGACGTGTCTTGCGAACTGTGACATTATTCGCAGGGAGATCCCCGGGCACCCCATCCTGCCGGGGGCCTGCTGTCCTGACTGTTAAAATGTGGCCCAATTTGTCAGGCAAGGGTTGCCAGGATTTTACTTTGAAAGACTGTTTTGGAAAGGTGTTGGTAGAAACGACCAGGCACTACTTCGGGCATTGCTCATACAGGTCCCACTGTGAATACATTTGACTCAAGATAATTGCACACTTTCTGAGCTAAGTCGAGATATGAGAGGCATGTCACTGCGTGTCCTGTCACCATCCACGTGCTTGGTTTTCCAGACTCTGGTCTTTCTAGAATGTTCTCTCAGTCCTTCTCCCTTTCAGGTGTAAGCCCCTTCATTTGGGAACCAAGGGCCACCTGCTCTTGATGTTGAACCCAAGCCCTGAGTGTCCCATGGGCCCTGAGCTAGTGACACCCTTTGCAGGTGAGAACTGTTTATCCTCCTGACTTCATGTCACTGCTTCTCCTGAGTTCCAGGCTCAGCAGTTCCCAGCCACGCTGTACACAGGGCTTCCCTTAGAAAGGGAAAGGATACCGTATCTGACAGCTTAAAGTCTTAGAAGACCCTTCCCGCTCCCCGTCCCCAGCCCCATTCCTCCTCACCTCCTGGGTCTTCACCACCTCTTGCCTGTCCTTGCATGCAGAAGGAGACAGGCCACCGGGAGCCTCTAAGCCTGCCTTCTCCGAAGTTTCCATTAGGCCCCCTGACGACTGGATGTCTAGGGACTTAAGCTCGGAGGGCATCATTCAGAAGCCTAAGGGAGCAACCCCACAGAAAAGGGAGAGTTGTGCGGTCCAGAAAGCCACCTGAGGTCCTGGGGTGGACGCCTCTCTCCTTGGCCGGTAGGTGCTGTGCCCTGGCGATGACCCAGCGCAGTCACGTTCTAGTCTAAAGGCAGCGGAAACCCTGAGAGATGTCACAGGCATCCGAGGGAAGGTGACCCCAATTCTTACTGCTGCTGAGCTGGAGCTTGGCAGTTCCCGAAGATCACCGGGCCCAGTACAAGCGAGAAGGAAAGTTTGTGACTCCCGGTCCGAATGGCAGCTCCAGACAAAGGTGTTCCTCTGCAGGGGGAGGGCAGCAGGGCGGGGAGGAAGGGCTGGGGCTCCTTTGTAGGCCCCCACTCAGGGAACTCACACACTGGGCCCCCAGAACCAGCAGCAGGCGCCTACAAACAGTGGATTATTAGACACCACAGCGGAAGCATTCTCCAAAGTTACAAATGCCACTAAGAGGGAAGGACTCCAGGCAGAGGCAGTCACGGGTCAGGACTGGAATGCTTTGTGACACGCTTTCACTAAAGGCTAGACATGTAAGAAAAGGACCTGAAATGTTACTACAAATGGAAGCCCAGTTTCCTCTCTGTGAAACACTACTGAGCACCAAACAACTTCTTATTTAAAAAATGACTAAAGGGTGGAATGGAGGAGCGAGAAGAGATGGGGGAACAAAGAGAAAAGAAAGGGAGACTGCGGTTGGCAGGAGCCCCAGGAAGGAGGGCAGATGCACCAGTTGCAAAGAGAAAGGGACAAGCAGGAGGTGAGTTGACATGCAGATGAGTCAGTAGTGGGCACTTGGGAAGCATCCAGATGTGGGAAGAAACGAGCATCGAGGCAGAGGGTCTGGCTCTGATAGCTTCTGCCTGAATCACTGTGACGGGTCGGACTAGTCACCAAGGGCAACGGGTTCCCCGTTGCTGGCTCCTCGCTGGGTGACTGCTGAGGCCTAGGGGAGAGTGCAGGCGCCAGGCTGGAGTGGCCTTCGGTCTCAGTCTCCAGGGTGTTGTCATTCTCTACTACGGGCACCCAGAGGTCAGGAAGCCCTCCGGCTGAGAGGAGCTAGGTTTCAGGGGTTCCACGGTGTGTCAAGTGGAAAAAGAGGAACACTTTTGGGATGCAGACCTATTGGAGTCCTGGTTTCTTTTTTGTGTCTCCTGGGGCAGACAGGACCGGAGCCAGGTGAGCCCAGCCTCCCAAGTGAACCAGCGAGCTCCTCTGGGCTTTTTTCGGGCTTGGGGTGACAGGGAAGGCCCTCCGCTGCCCTGAGCATCTGAGACACTGGGCAGAGGCCTGGCAGCCAGCCGAGGGAAGACCAAGGAAACACTGAAGGAGAAACGCCAACACGGGGCTTGGAGAGATCAGTTACTTGGCAGTGCCTGTCCACATTCTATAAAACCAGCCCCGTGAGCGCCGAGTGTCTCCCACCTTTGTTTGGATGAGATCGCTGCTTACATTTTCATAATGCTTGGAATATTTTAAACCCATCTGATCCCTGGCAGTGGTCAGGGGACTCCTACTGGGAGTGAGGGTCTTCTAAAGTATGAATACGGCTGTCCCGTGTGTGTTTTCAGAGAATGGCTTTGGATTGAAGAGACGAGGTCCCCCCAGGGAGAACCAGGTTCTGGAGGTCCTCCTCACTGCCCCTGGGGGTCCCTCGACCACTGCCAGGGGTCAGATGGGTTTTAAAAATATTGAAAGTATTATAAAAACGTAAGAAGCAGTCTCATCCAAATAAGGGTGGAAGATTTTTGCTCAGAGCTCACAGGGTGGATCTTATGGAACTTGTAAAACAAGATCTTGTTTTAATTCCAAATTCTGAAGCTCTGTCTGACTTGTACAGCATCCTGTCATCGTCGGCAGCTCACCTTCTGTTTGAAAAGACATGTTTATCCGTAATTAGCATTCACGCGGCCCTCATCTCTCCAGATCCTCATCTGTCACTGACACCGTGAGCTGTTGTTCTCTCCGGGACCCTCCATCAGGGAGACAAAGTGGAGGCTAAACTAGGATTAGATGACTGTTATTTTTCTAGCCAGTAAGTCTTTCATGCAGTTTACAGGTTTTAAAGAGGAGCTGAGCTATTTGACAATTAAATAGCATACTTGGCTTTATCAGCAGTGACGAATACGAAATACTCTCGTTGATGGTCTGTCTAGGGATAAAAATAAAATGATCAGCTCTTCATAATATGTGTCTATATGTGTTTGTAAGTATATGTGTGCAGACATGCACAGGTGCACTTGGCCACACTACAGCAGCATTTTCCTGACCCCAGTGGTTCCCGCAGAACTGAGCCTGTGGTCCAAGACCGTCAAAGGGAGCGTAAGATGCACTGACTAGAGGAACTAGTGGGCAGGGAGATCGGGAGCCTCTGTGATCCCACCAGTTCCTCATCGTTTCATCTAGTTTGATATGGAATTTTTTTCTTTTGCAAATAAAAACCATCCCGACATACAAATATGATTGAATTAATTCTTTATAAGATCCCCAAAAGCAAGTGAAATTATACCTTTTTGAAGATGAAGAAACTGAATACAAAAAGGTCAAATAGCTTGCCTGAGGTCATTCTGTTAGTGAGTTGTCAATCAAGAATGAAACTCTGTTCTCTTAATCACAGTGATGAATATTAGACTCCAACAACCTGGTTGGGCCAGGTGACATGCTCTGTTCACACTGGCCAAAAAAAATATGTCATCCTAAGAGTGTCTGCAAACATCACAAAGGGGTTTGCTTGCCATACATCGTGTCTCCATTTTGAGCTTCCTCGTGGCAGGTGGCTGGTAGGGGTAGGGGCTCAGAGAACACACACTGGAGGAACAAGTGTTCAAAAGCTCTCTGCCCACTCTCCAGTCCCTCCTGAATCCAGGGCTTCAGAACCCAGAGAACCAATCATTCTGTTAAGGCTCAGGCTTTTGGATACTTACAGAAGAGAGGTGTCTATGCTATGCATGGCTTCTCCCTTTTGCCTCTCTGTGTCATCCTATGAGGATTCTGTAGAATCAATCATGCTGGAAAGTACACATGACTGAGTGGGTCTCTGGGGGTGTGTGTGGGTTGTGGGGCAGCGCGTGGCCCTGCTAATGCTCTGTTGACCGTTTATTCATGAACGGACATGGGGCAGAGTTATGATTTTGGAAATGTTGATGTAACCCTGCCACATGGCTACCTTTCAAGAATAGGGACACATCTTCATGGAATATGTATTTGGGAAATAGAACAATACTTTAATATGGATGTTTCAAAGAAATACTAGAAAGCACTTTTTCAGATTTTCTAGTTTAATTGTATTAGTAAATTAGGAAAGTTCATGCTGGATTTGTTTATTCATTGGAAAAATGAAATATGTTGTTTTATAAACTGGCAATCATTGTTTTATTCTTTCTGTCTGCTTAGTGGGTGTGAGGATACATTTGTTCTTTTTCTGTCTATTTTTCTTTCTCATAATAATCTCCAGTGTAAAATCTAGACCATATAAATGATAGTTGGAAGACATGGGGATTCAAAACAAGATGGAAATGGGTATAGATTATATAAAAAGTATTCGACTAATTATATTTAGCTTCCTGCTTCTTAAAACAATTATAACTCTAGATAATAAGTGGATATGTATATGTTCATTGTGTAGAGTGCATTTTATGGAAATGTTTTCTTTGTCATGACTTTTCATCTGCTTTTATGGCCAATATTTTGCTGGCACTACCTCTTAACTGCAGAGGTCATATTTTTTGTAACTTAATAGAAGGATTCTGTTATATAGAACGATGTGCACAACTCTGACATAGAAGATAGAGAATTGGGGCAAACACCCTTTTCTACTCTGGTGATAACCACACCTTTCTAAGTGTCGGGCATCGTGACACATGTCACCCGATTGCCTGGGATTTGATCTGTATTCACCAGCATGAGGTCGTCCCTTTGAGTTGTGTCCTGGATTTTTGTTGGTAGAGGATGGGAAGCTAAGTCCTTCCGAGTTCAGGAAATCTGCATGAATCCCTGGCACTCCTCTGCCTTCTTCATTGGTGTTGGCTGAGTTAGCCTTTGATTCACAGAGAAGAATCCTTTGCACCTGTCTTCTCTGGTATTGTTGTGCTGCTTGGGAGCACCTGATGTCTTGTGCTTCAACATATACTGCATTGTAGTGGATGCCTGTGTGCTTCTAGAAGCATTTCAGAACACTCTTTTTACTTGATATTTACCATTAATTGTTGTTGTGTCCAAGCAAGTTATTTGGTAGTAAAAGATGTGTTGAAATATATTGCCAAAGATAGAATAAAGAGATGGGAAGAGGAAAACAATTCAAAACAAGAATGAGAATGATTATAAAAATATGTGAAAGAGAACATGAATACGTGATTCAGAACTATTCAGTTCTTCTTAATGTATGCTTTCTGGTGAGCTAAATATTCCACTTTGTGAATTCCTCATGTTCAGATAATCATAAATTAATACAATATACTTCTAAATAAGAACAAACTTTTGATATTCAGAATATATTAACCATGTTTCACTGCTCCTCAGCCATCAGTGGAAATATCGGCCATTGGGGTACCCATACCCCTGTAGCTACAGCAGTACGGATCACTGACCCTAACTGCCAAAGGACAGCTCTTCTTTTCTGTGATAGTCATGAAAGTGGATTGAAATCCAGATTCTGTCATTTTTCTCATACACTAGAACCCTGTTTTTAAGCTTCCTGTGCAGAACTGCAGTATGTGAAACAGATTTGAAGAAGAGTCACTCTGGCTGTTGGGGTGGGGAGCTCCTCATCTCCCTGTGACTGCTTGAGGCACACCAGGGTCCCAGAGGACCCCACTTTGAAAACCATGAATCTAGACAAACTCGTCATAGAGGAGAAACCAATGACAGCCGCCTTCTTTTAGTCCTAGATGATGGGGCATAGGTCCTGCTCTCCCCCGGTCTGACAACAGCAGGGGCCCTTGTCAGGGGAGATGGGTTGAGCTCCTATTGGGTATTCCGGAAGTGTGCTTCAGAATCAATCCCTGATCTAGAAGTGTTTATTATTTGTGGTTAGGTCATTTTTCTCTTTCATAATAGTCCTATTTTTAAAACATCCGTAGCTTCCTGGTTGTTTGGATTTGAGAATAAACATGACTCTGTGTCTAAATTTGTATCAACTGTAGAAGAAGCAGAATAAACACCTAGAGAATAACTCCCCACCCACCAGGGGTCGAGGAAACCTTTCCGGCAGAAGAACAGAGCAGGGAAGGAAGTGGGGAAGTCCTGTGAGTTGCTGGAAAAAAGCCAATCAACCCTTTGCCAACTTTCAAAATGTTTATGTATCCTGGACATTTGTGTTAATGAACATTTTTGATCTAAACAGTCGTCAGAAGGTTGTCTTTTCCTGAAATTCATGTGTTAACTCTTGATTTTGCCTCTCACAGTGGGAATAATCCCTGAATCTGTAACTGGGCATTCTCAAGTGGAGACTTTTGCCTTCTGTGTATGGATAGATTATAAATCAATGTGAGATTTTCAGTCAAGAAATTTTTAATTTTGCTGCGCCAAATTAGATCACATTTACCTGAATGTAGGTAGCAGGCTGCAGATGGAGTTATCCCAGTTCGTAAGTGTGAGCAATTGTCTGAATCCATGGCTAAGGCCAGGCCGTCCAGGCCCCTGGGACACCCAGCCCGGAACATCTGACCGTTCCTGTCCCAAATTCCCTAGTGGTCACTGAGAAGCTGTCCTGGAGATGGCCTTCAGGCACTCAGCCATTGCCTCCTGGGGGGCTTCTCGTGAGGCCTGGCTTGAATTAAAGTCAGACTTGGGAGATGTGCTTGCTCCATGTTTTAGTGGTGCCAGGCCCAAGAAAGTCTCTCTGTGCACCGCCTTGGTAGTGCCTTTGTTCTAATTCCCTTGAATGCTGTGAGTTTTTTCTTGTTTTTATAAACAGCTTTATGGGATATAATTCACATGCCATACAATTCACTCATTTAAAGTGTACAATCCCACATCTTCCCCGTGTTCACCTTTGTGCTGCCATCACTGCAATCTAGAACTTTCTCTAGAACTTCTCCGCCGCCCGCAGGAGAACACGAGCTGTCCCCTGTTCGCCCTCCACTGCTCTGCAGCAGCCCTCTTCACCTGCAAATACATTTTCTAGCCCTACAGAGAGACCCACTCAGGGCAAGTCAGAGGCATGGAACCCTATGCCACGTGACTGGCTGCGTTTCACGTGCTGTTTTGGTTCATCTGTGCTTGTAGCAGGTACTTCTCTGCTCCAGATACTCCACTGCAGGGTCGTGACACATATTCTTTATCTAGTAACCAACTGATGGATTTGGGTTGTTTCCAGTGTGGGCCATTGTGGCTAGATCTTCTGTGAACTTTTGTGTACAAAGAAGCAGAGGCGCATGTTTTCATTCCTGGTGGTAAGTATCTAGGACTAGAATGGCTGGATCTGATGGTACCTCTGAGTGTGTTTTTGAGGAACCCCCAAACTCTTTTCCAAAGTGGCTGCTGCATCATTTCCCATTCCCCCCAGCAGTGAGGAAGGGTCCGGTATCCACCAGCCCCTGTTCTTGTCCACCCTTTGGGTCACAGTCGTCCTTGTGGGTGTGAAGTGGTGTCTCCCTGCATGCTGGGTTGTGTTTCCCTATTGACTAGCGGTGGTGGACATCATTTCACGTGTAACTGACCTTGTCTTCTTTGGAGAATGTCCATTTGGAACCTATGTATTTTTAAAATTCGGCGATTTAAAAAAAAAAATTTGTTGAGCTACAAGAATTAATTTTCTCCTCTAGGTATAAATTCCTTATCCATTATATCAATAGCAAATGATTTTGAAGCATAAGTGCCATAACTTTTGTGCGAATCACATCATTCCACTGTGATTTGTAGTCATTCTGAAGCCCCCTGGGAACCCTGCCTGGTGTGCAGATTTCCAGTAGGAGTTGTATCCAGGATATATTTGTACAGAAGGAAGAAATGTCACTTGCTCTTTTTCTTTCTTGCTTTTCTCATGTAAAAGCCTGGAAGGCGAGGGGTCTTCAGCTTTGCCTCCCCAGTCAGCATATTTCAAAGGAATCCACTTTAACTACAAGGGTGCAGGTCTGTGGGTCTCAAAAGTAGCGTAGAGATGGCTAAGGTCTCATCTACTCTAACAGTCTGTACTCTATCCTCCACTTTATTTCACATGGGCAGGGATTGTTAAAACTCGAGCCCGGGGCTGTAAGTATTGCAAAAAGTGCTGGAGAATCTAATTGGGCTTTGTGCTGACTTGTTTTCTTGCTCCCCTCGGGAGCAGGGGTGAACTGATGACAGAGGGTGATTTCCCGCCTTCAGCTAAATTCACATCAGCCTGCAGAATAGGAAGGTTTTCATTTGAGTTGGCAGGCCTTGGAATAAGTCCTGTCTCTCTCAACCACTGATCATGTTTTTGTTTCAGGTCTTATTACCACAGAAAGCAGTCTGCTGGTTGCTCTTTTCAATACCATTTGTTTGCTACTTTTATTTGATGGCACCTTTGAAACATCTCCGTCTCCGTTGAATGCCTCGAAGGGAGTGCGTGCGTGTTCCTGCACCCATTCCATCTCACATGCCACCCATCTCACGTGCCACCCCCACACAGCCCTCCACAGCCACCGTGAGAGCCTATGTATTATTTTGCTATAACGTCATATCAAATTTTAAGTGCCTGGATGAAAAGCTTGGTATTTCAAAACTGAAGGAGGAATCCTTCCCAGAGACTCATATGTACATACTCTGGATTAAACCTTAGCAGTCAACTTTAGGATGCCATGTTTAATCTTTAAGACTAAGTGATGACTCAAGAGGATCTTTTAAGGAATTTTTAATCTAATTAATGCGACAAGTGATTTTCCTGAAATAAGTGTGGATACTCTAAGATTATGTCACATGAGTGGCATAGATTATGAATATGACAGGACTTTAGAAGAAAGGAAAGTCTTCGAGGGCTGACTGCTTTCTGATATAATGCACAATATTATCGGAGTCGCTGATGTAATTCGGCTTGAACTCGCCCTCTTTCTGGTTGGTTGGATTTGGGGGTGCATCGGCAATACCAATTATGTATATAGAACAATGGGAAACCCACCAAAAGTCCGCCCTGTCACCCTCTAGTAACCAGCTGGCCCCCTGATAAACCCTGAACCCAGTGTCCCTGACTCCAAAAGGGAACCTGGACAGTGTGTGTCCCAGTGCCAGTCCCATCCCAGGTCACGTGAGGTGTGCACAGTCCAGGTGCAGCATCCCTCCAGGTCTTCCCGGAAGACGATGAACAGGAAGAAGATACACAGCCCACTTTAGCCTGCCCTTAGCTCCGGCTTTAAGCAGCGTTCAGTCCTGAAGGAACAGTCTCTTTTGGAAGCATGTGGCTCAGCAGGGAAAGAACAGATGCTGGCTCTAGGTGGAACCTTCCTTGTCCTTCAGAAACCAGGGTGTGGGTCACACAGGAAGAACTCAGAGAGAGAGGGAGTTGGCAAAAGACAGCTCACTCTAAATCTAGAATGTTCAATTCTTGTAATCCCAGTGCCCTTTTATAGTAAAGCGTGCCTCATCGTTCCAGAAGAACTCAACGCTAACAACCTCTGTGGCTTTAAGTGAATGTCTACATTTGTGAATGCTGTCATCTGAGTCCCTGAACAAGCTCACTCCTTGTGAGCGTGAGAGCAAATCTGTTCCACGGTGCCCTGAACACTCTTTCCTTCCAGACATCTGTGCTGGACAGGACAGCGTGTTGCCCTGAAAAAAAAGCTCAGTTCAGTAAAGAGATACTTATTTGATTTCCCTTCAGATTGTTATTATGACATGCTTCATAATAAAGCATTTATAAGTACACATAAAAAGATCCTATAGCAAACACCTAACCCACAATTCGACTTCAGGAATAAAAGTTATTAGTATAGTTGGACCCTCGTTGACAATTCCCCAGTCTCCTTCCTGTATCTCTCACTCAGAGCTTACATGGCCCTGGATTTGAGGTCATCATCCTGGCGTTCATGTTTTTAGTGCATAGATCCTAAACATGATAGCATATTGGTTTACGTGTTATGTAAAGGGAATCACATTGCTCAGATTCTAATGCAATGTGCTCCCTGTTCAGTTGATGAGGGGTCCATGTTGATAGGCAGAGTTTACTTCTTACATTTATGTCTGTGTGACATTTTGCTCTAGTTCTCCTGTGGATGTTTCTTTCTTCTTCTGATGTGAGCAGTGTTGCTGATGCTCTGCACATGTCCTTGAGCACATGGGAAAGGGGGTTCCCCGATGTACACCCAGGAGAGGTATTGCCGGGCTGTGGAAGACACCCTCACAACTTGACAAAATTTTTCCCAATTTCCTCTGAGCTGGGGTACAACACACAGTCCCTCCAGCAGCAGCTTGGGTCCTGTCTCCTCCTGTCCCCTTTGGCAGAGGGTCAAAGTTAGGGTGTGTCCACTTGCTGAAGGCAGATGGTGTCTCCCCTCCCAGCAACCAGTGTGGTGGTTACCACGAAGCTCGTCGTGGCTCCTTCGTGTTTCTAGTTGGTTTCCATCTGTGTCTTTTCCTTTTCTCCTTTTTCCCATCTCTGAATTGCTTATTGAGTTCTTTGTGCATTCTGGAAAAGAGTTCTTCATCAGTTACATGCATTGTAAATAGCATCCAATCTGTGGCTTAACTTTTCATTTTTATGCAGAAATTTAAAATGTTTATGTTGCTGAATTTATCCATCTTTATGATTTGCGCTTGCTGATTTGAGTCTTCATTAAGGCATTCATCTTTACTCTGAAGTCATAAAGATCATCCATTTTCATCAGAAAGTCTTAATGTCTCATTTCTAACATTTTGTTCTTTACCTGCTTGAAACCAATTGTATAGCTAGAGGTCTAATTGTGCTTTAGAAAAATAAGATACCGTGTTTTCTCAACACCGCTTACTGAATTCTCTGTCCCTTCTTCCCTGACCGGCATGGTCACTGTCAAATCTCAAAGAGTCCCTGGAAGGACTGGCTGTCTTTGTGTTCCATTTGTGTAGTCAGTCTCCAACCCATACTGTCTCCTTTACCACTCCTTTCAAATAAGTCGACATCACAAACAGCAAGAGTATCCTACATTTTCTTCAAACTTCTCTCAGCCCCACGTCTCCAGGAGCTTCTTGAGACAGCTTGTCGTCCAGCAGCTCTGGGACCTAACTGATGAGCTTGCTTTCCAATGTCATAAGCTCTTTTGCGTGCAGTGTTTCAGAAGCCGTGGAAGACTATAGAGTTTTAAGCTGTAGATATTCACGCCATGAAAACACTGTGATTTATATGACTGAAGAATATCTTAGGAATCCCTGGTATCCGCTAGCCTACAACTTGCTGGCAATTAAAGAAAGGCTGGATATTGATTACTCTCTCTTTAGACTGGCGAGTGGCCTGTTACCCCAACCGGTCATCAGCAGTCAGTCTCCTGGTAGATGAGCTTGGCTTTGTTTGTTTGTTTTGTTTTTTAAGATTCCTCTTTGTCAGTTTTTGCAGGTGAGATCAAAAAGTTCTTTGCTTTGTTTTTTCTTTTAAGGAGCACTGAATACTTAGAGCACTTCAACCAACTGCTTTCTGTGCCCACCTGGCAGAAACAAGACCAATTTTGATAAGAGAAAAATAATAAAAAATGACTTGAAATCTAAAATGTATTTTCCCACTGATTTTGATGAATACAACTTTCAGAATGCAGATGTATTCTACCATTTGACATTGCTGTTTGCTTTGTGACATGAAGAACGTTTTCACTGATTTCTACACCCTGGAAATCTCATTTCACTTAAAATAGTCCACATGCCATTTTATTATTCAGTCCTGACAATGGGCACGTGCAGACATTTACGAAGGGGCTCTGCTCTGTGCTCTCACTTTATTCAGCAGCCTCCGGTGCCAGCTCGTGTGTTGCCCGTCAGAGAAGTCTGGGGTCCTGCCCCAAATCACCTAGACTGGCGCCTCCCTGTTCCCCCGAGTCCTCCTTGTTATCATCATCGCTCTGTGCACTCCTAGTGGGCTGAAACCAGTGGCTGCTCCTGTTTCCCTCGTCTCCAGCCTGTTTGGTTTCTGTCTGACAATCGTAAGACCTTACATTTATTTTTGTTATTACAGTTGTCACTTCAGCCCTCAATTTGTCAATGTTTTCAGAGGCCTGCTTTCTGTCACCCTGCAGTCCATCTGTCCCTCTCAGCTTCAGGACGCTCCAACGGAACTGACTGTCCGGACAGAGGGCATGCCTGTCTCTGACTGACCTGAACTGGTCACTCTGCTTTACTTGAGTCAGTGGGCAGAATCTAACCCCCCAGTTAGGATGTATTCACTTCATTCAAGGCACCGGTGAGGGAGGCTTGCCCAGTGTCTTCTCAAAGCCATGTCTGTGTGTCCCTTAAGTGCGCCTCTGTTAGCCACCTAACCAGGAAAAGGGCATTGTCTTGCTTCAGCAAGACTCGGATGACCATTGAACCCACCTTCTCTCATGTTCTAATCTCTCAAGATGTCTGACCTGTAGGTTCCAGAAGCCACCATTGCATTTCAACCTTTGGCATCAATTTATCACCTTCAAAACTCCCGCACATAGGTGGTTAAGTACTGAGCCTGTGACCACAGTTACAGGCCTGGACGGGCAGTGCCCATGCCTGGCTGTGCAGTGTGTCCCCACTCCCAGCCGTCCTCGAGTGGGTGAAGAGCCTACAGTCTGAGGGGTCCCGGTCAGCTGGCGCAGAGAGCGGGGCTGGGGGTGGGGGAGGAGGCGGAAAGGAGAAGCGTGGGGTGATTACACAGGGAAGCCCCTCTTCGTGTCCTGGACTGCTGCCGAATCCAGCAAAGGGGGCATGATTTCTGTTCCCTCCTCCATTCTGCCCCAGAAATCAGGCCTCCCTTTCCTGACGCAAGAGGAAAGAATGTTGTATAAACAGAGACACTGAGAACCAAATATTTAGAGCTTTCACCCTCACAAGCCACCCAAGATTTCGTTCACGATGTGCAGCTTCCAGGTTGTTTAACCAAAGTCTGAAGTTCAAAGGCTCGTCTGACTCCAGCTTTTCCCTCCAGAACTGACTTCAGAACCATGTCCACTCGGAATGTAGCCTGACTTGTCTTTCCCCTGTGCCTGCGTCCACACGATGGAGTCTTGCTTTTGCAGAGCACTGATGCCCCCATTTGCCTGAGGGGTGGGCTCTGGGGATGGGTACACTCTGAGACTGAGGGCCAGAGCCACCAGCAGATGCCCTGAGCTCCGGTTCATACTGTGAGACCGCCTCCTCCCCTCCTTTCCTTCCCATAAATGTTGTTTACTCTCTGCAGAGAGGTGAGGGCGAGGGAAACAGCAAGAGTGGTGGCTTCGGAGGCCGGATGGAGCATCTCCTGAGCCCTCTGAGGTGTGGGCAGAGCAGAGCACCTCTGTCAGGCGCTTCTGGTCTATACTTCCACGCTGACCCTATTTTCAGCTTTTCCAAGTGGATTGACTTCCACTGCAATAAGTCCTAAGAGACAGTGCTCTTCCAAAGGGCCGGTTGGTCTGCCATTAGATTTGTCTGACTCGTTCTTTGACTTGGTGGTAATCAGCTGACAGGATTTCCTCCAATGGAAGCTCTCCTGTCCTTGTTTCCTAGCCTTTTACTTGTCCTCCCCAGCTAGCTGGCCATGGGGGTGCGGCTCCCTTGACATCACAGACTTCACTGGTTTTTCATATCTGGGGCTTGGGTTTCCCAAGCAGACCCTTCTGAGAAGTGTGGGGCTCCGTGTAGATAGACAGACAGGGCTCTGTGAGGGCGGTACAATTTCTGGAGTTTTTAATGCATGAAAAGAAGTGCTGATATATGACTAGCAAAACAGAGTCAGCAGTGACTTCCACATCCAAGAGCAGAGAGGGACAAAAATGACGGGTTATCTGGGGAGTGAAGTCCCGTGGCCAGGTCTCACCTATGAGGACCAAGGACACAGGCCACTTCTTGATCATGGAGCCCAAGGTTTCTGCAATTCTCTATGGAGCTCGGGGTACACACTTGCATTAGAAATCATCCATGCCAACCCCTTCGTTTCCCAGTTGAGCACACGAAGACCAAGAAATGGGCTGCAGTCACAGAACTCGTTGATTTTAAAATGATTGCCAGAATCCCAGTCCCAGTTACCAGATTTTGTTCATTCTGTTTCATCTTTTGCCTTTTTTTGTTTGACTGAATTTCAATAAATATTGAATAGAAGTAACTTTGCTGTACTGTGATCTAGGTGCTGTATTTACAAAAGGAAAGAAATATGAAAGTGATATTTTAGGACTGCTCTTCGGGACATCTGTCTATCTGAAAAGCAAACTTTTTTTTTTTTTTTTTTTGGCAATTTATATGCTTTGTTCTGATGTCTGAAATAGTACCTGTTTATTGTAAAAATAAAAAAATGAGGGAAACCGGTTTTAAAAATCTAAAATAGTTTCTACTGCAGAATCAACACTGTTATGTTTTGGGTATGGCTATTTAATATGTATTTATGTGCAGGTCTTAAGAAATTCAAATCGCAATCTAGAAATGGCCTCATAATCTGCTTTTGTCTGTGCCACTGCATTTTCAGCATTTAATCTGTGATTTTCATATCCCACACACCCCAAAATAGTGGTCACGCATCGAAGGAAGTGACTTTATTTAGTTAATTATTCATTTTTAACTTTAAATTCATGCCAATCGTTATCTCATTAACACACTGATGAGCCGTCGTGAGCAGGGATGGCCTGCGGGCCTTTACTCTCAGGGACGGATGCTCGGAGGTGGGGTGTCACTTCTGCACAGTTACTGTCTCCTGACGTCGCCTCGCCACGCAGCTGTGTTCTCTGCGGAGTTTGCCTTCTTGTGGTCTCAGAACCCTGATATCCTCATTTTATCCACCGTCACCATCTCATACGTGAGAGTGTGCTTTTAGTATTCGCGAGTCTGAAATCTGTTCATGTTGATTTTGATTATTTGTCTGACTCAATTACCTGGATCCTTTGCCATTTTGAGTTGAGACATTTTGTCTTTTTCATTCATTAGTAAAAGCTGTTTCTCTATGAAAAATGTGAGCAATTTGCCTTGTGCAAGTGTTTTTTTAAGTACGTAACCAGTTTGGCCTTTTCCTTCTTTTGTGGTTGATAGAGGTAAGCTCCTGTGTAGCCAAATCTAGAAATCATTTCCTTCGTCACTTCTCTTTTCTGCTCTTGAACTTAATGGAGATAAAACTGCCTCACTCTCAGATTTCAGGATATGTTCCTCTATATTTATGGTGGTCATGTTGTAATTTTTCTTGTTTCACTCCTTTCGCAGTGATTCCAGATGACTGTCTAGTGTGAGACTACGACATTCGGGGCACTAACTAGCTACTCCCCACAACTTTAACTGCTTCTCGTATCATGTGCTTTTTCATCCAGTCTTAGGTCTGTTTCATCTTCTGTTCTGTTCCATTCCATTCCAGCGATCTTTTCTCTTTTAGCACTGGCATAGCCTTTAAAGTATTTTTCATCCAAACACTGGAATTCTTTTTCAGGATCCAAAAATACACATTGGGGTTTGATTAGAATTAACATAAACCCATCAATAATTCAGTAAAGGCAGCTGTTAAGATGCGAGGACTTATTTTTGACTTCTCTCTGCTGTCTGGGTCTCGCATTTCTCAACACCTCTCTCTGTCATCACTCAGGTACCTCTCAGCTCTGCTGTCTGGGTCTCAAGCACTTGTTCAGAGCGCCTGTGTAGGCGATCAGCGGAGACCTTGAATGACTACGATGCCTTTGTTTTGCCCTCTTCTGTGATTAATAGTACAATTAGCTGTTGACTTCGAGGTTCAACATATTTCAAGATTTCATACTGATGTTGTTTGTATTCTCTGATATCTAATGATCCTTTGTTACTGAGTCATGCTTATGAATAAATGAATAAAATCAGGGTTGGTCACTGGTATGGTCCGTTGTCTCCACAAGCCTGTTCTTTAGAAAAGGAAGGACATGGTCCAGGCAGTGGCCCTGCAGAATGCCAGGTCAGGCAGCAGGTGGGGGCTCCCTGTTATCCGGAAGAACTTCTCACCTGCAGGCAAATGCTGCCTACTGGTGTCCCCACCCTTCCCCTTCTGTCCCTCTCGCATGTCGTTCAGAGTCTCATGGGGGACAGGCATCACCTCCAGGTCTGAGCTGCATCCCCGGTGCACCAGGCATTGTAGGAGAGTGATCAGAGCATTGACTCTGGGTCCTGGGTTCCTATTCTGGTTCCTTGCTTGCAGTTAAGTGAGGAACTGCTAAGTGTCTTCTGTCCTCTTGTAGAAAGTGACATCAGCACCCAGCGCCACTGGGTTCGTGCACGTGTTTCACTGAGGACTGAGCCTACACATCGTGTGTTGACAGAGAGCCGGCTGGTCCCACGGCCAGCGCTGCAGGCACTCGCAGCTGTCCTGGGAGAGCAGGTCTCTGGTTTTCCTCAGAGGTCACCATCTGTGACTGTGCACAGTAGGCCACATTTCCATATGCACCACTAACCCGTGAGCCAGTGGACTCCGCAGGACCCGCACCGGCTACTTATGACTGCGGCCCTCCACTCCACCGGGAAGCAGCTCTCTTTCTGCTGCTCAGTGGCATCAGCTTCCAGCAAGCAGGCTCCTGTCTGTCCTTGAGCTGTTTGTCCCACCTCACGTGCACTTCCCCACCCTGATCGTCTGCCCCTTCCGGAAGCGTGTGCTGCTCACACCCACCCATCCTCCCTGAACTCTGCCCTCTGTCCTCCGCTGCTCTCACCGTCCATGCAGCTCAGGTTGCATGGCCGTGACCTCAGCCTCTGAGTGTGGGACATGTGATGGATTTGATTACAGGTTTCTTTCCATTCTCTTCCTATTTCAAGTTTATTATTTACAAAGTCAAGGCATCTGACACTTTGAAAGTATGTCTAACAGATGTAGTTCGTACAGACTTTTCCGTTCTCTGCAAGTCTTCCATGAGGCCAGAGGGCGGGCTCTGTTTTCCATGCAGAGATGCTGGAGACAGGGCTGTGTCTAGACCAGCTCACTCTCACTGCGCTCCCACCAACAGCCTCTATTCAAAATGCAAGTCCAGAGATTCCAGGGCCCCAGTAAGCCTTAGGCCCTTACTGTCCTTGACTCAAAATACACAAGGACAAGACACAAGACCTAAGGACAGAACGGTACTGTTAATACTGTTTTCCATAAAACACAATTTCAACCGTTTCTGTCCCGAAGTCGCGGCCCCCCTTAGGGAGCAGCCTGGGCCCTGCTACTGGAGGCAGGGCCATCGAGCAGCCACTCAAGCTGCTGGGCCTTCCAATTCCAGTGTGGCTGTAGAATGGGAATAATTTGGAACGTGTGATCACAAAACCACAGACTTAGTGGGCGGTTCTGCATACTGACCTCCCATTCTTTCCCTGCTTCTGCGAACATGAGCAGAGGTATGTGAGGACGGCCTGGGCGCTCTCTGCCTCTTCTGAGGCGTTCGGCTGAGCTTTCCACACTGTTCAATGCAAGTTGGCTTTTGGCTTCTGCTGGTGGGAGGAGGCAAAAGGCCCCCATCCAGTATTTTCATTTCAATCCAACAGGATTTTTTTTTCCAGAAAGCCCAAGCTCTGTGAAAGCACTTAACTTTTGCAGGAGTTTTGACTACCCCACCATCCTTGGGAGGTGCGTGCTAATTTGGGCTGTGATTCATCAGAGGTTTAGAGCTTTTGTCCTCCTGTTCTGCACAGGGCCTCTCCTTGCCCACCCACCTGCTAAATTCCCTGAACCACCCACTTAACTACTCATCCCTCCTCCCGGAGGGAAACAGGCCCCGAGAGAACAGTTGTCTGCCTTTCTGGCAGCTTGCTCCTGACACAGTGGTGTGGCCGTCTTGGGCCATCACGGGAATGGGGGACCAGGACCTGGGCTGCCCCGCAGTATCACTTGTCCCAGAGTGCAGGAGCGTTGGGGCTGGCCTTCTGGAGACCCCCGTCTGTCCACCATCCGGCCCGCACTGCAAACGCCAGGTTTTGCCATGTTTCTCCATCACCCGGCAACCGGTGGGCCGTGCGGGGACACAGAGCTGTCGCCTGTTTGTTGCTCACAATCACCAGTTGAGGGTGTCGCCCCAGTCTGTGGAGGAGGGTGCGGAGCCCAGGAGACCCGGAGGGGCCTGCCCAACATCACAGGACAGGAGGGTTGTGATTAGAATTGTTCGATGACTGTGCCCACACGAATCTCTGGTTGTGCCTCTTCCTTCTCCAGCAGCTTCACTCTGTCCCATCAGTGAGTTCAGAAGAGCCGGGTGACAGCAGGCTGAGGCTTGCTGGAGTTGGTATGTGTCTTAGTGCAATGCCATGTATGATGTTGCCAGGGGTTGACAAGAGAAAACTTCATTTCTTGCTCATTTTCCGTCTTATGACAGAGCTCGTGGGCAGCAGCCTGCCGGGGCTCCAGGCACCTTCATCTTAGAGTTGCATCCTTCCTTTGCCAGGTTCTCTGCATTCTGTAGAGCGGGGAGAGGAGAGGGGACAGATGCCTCCTTCCTCTGGCCAGAACTAATCACATGACCACTTGTTGCAAGGGGTGCTGGGACTTGTAGTCCTGGCTGGGAGGCCGCCGGTGCCCATCTGCAGAGGGGAAGATGGTTCCCATGGTCATGAGAAGATGCGACTTTGTGTGTAATCGGTTAGCATGAGCCCTGTCGTGGCTTCAGGATAGACCTCGGTCATTGTGTGACACATTTCACAGGCCTTATTAAGACATCTTTTCCTGCGTGTTTGAGTTTCTTTCACGTTAATAAATCAGCCCGGGCAATTGCACCCAATTGTAAGTAAATTCCTGAACTAGGCTCTGTGCTTAGATTGACAGCTAAATATAACAGAGAACTGTAGCTAGTCAGTAAAGATACACGAACCGTACTCAGTTCATCATTCTCCCAAGGGAACACAAGGTCGTCCCTAAGAAGCAGAAGTCACTGAGCCCGAGGATGAGATGGTTTTCCGCAGGGTGTCTGACCCCTCACCGTAGCTCAGTCTCGTTTCTGTAGCCAGTGCCGTGTGGGTGCCGTCTACTTCACGACCTTCTGGGGGAAGAAAATGTGATTGCTGTCATCTAGCCAGGGCCTGCTTCCTGGGCTCCTGCCCTTGCTGTCCTGCCTCCACGGGCACCCTCTCTGTGGGCGCCCAGTCCTCAGGGGCCCATTCCGTGGGCACACGTGGCCAAGAAGCATGCCTGCCCCCAACACAGACACTAGTTTCTGACACTCGGATGAGACGCCCCTCCGATGACCCCCACAGACCCCCGTGTGTCATGCTTGTTGGTGGGAACCCACTGAGCAGCAAAGGTTTCTGGACTGAGATCTCACTTCGGGTGAAATCCACCCAAAGGCGAGCAGCCACATTGGAATGACTGTCCCCAGCCTTCCGGATGGGTCACTCGCTGAAAACTTGGCAACACTGCTTTGTCTCCCTTGAACTTTGATAGTTGGAACAATGGCGAAACAAGGTGAGAAGAGTGACAGAAGCGATCGCAGTCGCATGTACGGTGAGCAGACGGGGGACACTGGAGCTCGTCACACACTGGAGGGCCACGAGCGTTTACACACCAGCCCGGCAGCTGCGGCATCAGCCGTCCTGCGTGGGTTAACAATGGGGCATATCTGGCCCTAACACAGATGTGGAGATGTGGATTTTTTATGGGCCTTTAGTGGAGTGTCTGTCACCCCTGCATGAGCTTACACAGTTACTATAAATATAACTCATGTATTGACTGAGTTTTGCTGTAAACCATGTCACCTTTAAATAGAACCTGCGGTGCATTATCAGGAGTAAAATGCTAGAAAAACACGAGAATCAGCCAACTGGCACATTTCTCCTTGGACAGATTCCCCCTTCATTCTGCAGGCGCTGCCTTTAGACCGGCTGGATGGGGGTCTAACGGGGTCCCCTGGCCCCGCTGGAGGCGAGAGCCTGTGCCCCGTTGTTGTCTCGTTAGATTATGGAGCTATTTCTGAGCATCCAGAGGGACTGGATGGGCTGGGCTGTAGTTTGTTAAGACACACTGTCAGATGCAGACATTTCTCAGGGTGTCTCTTGGCTACATTCGGGCGGTGCAGGGAGACTGGTGTGGTCGGAGCCCGGAGCCCCACGCAGTCCACATCATCCCAAGCTCTTTATGACCAAGATCTCACAGTTGCTGTCACTGCTGCACTCGAGTCACTATGCTGACGCCCCAGGGAAGTGGAGGGAGGCATCCTCGCAGGTCAGAGGTCAGAGGTCTCCGGTGATGGTTCTGCTGGGGGCAGATGTGGAGCCTCAGAAGGGCCGTGGGCTCGAGGCCCCTGGATGGGTGAGGACCATGTGCTTTTCAAACAAGCACCATCTCTGTGCCTTTAGCCACAAATAGCAACTCAGTGGTTTCCAGAATCGAATTTATCTGTAAGCTGGTGCTTTGAAAAACATTTAGGAAAAAAAACTGTCAAATTGCTTTACCTTAATTAGAATTGATGTTGAAATCATTGTTTTTTTCCAGCTCTTGATGTGTATATGCCTTTCATTCTGCCTTTCCCGAGTGAATTTTGTTATGCATCAGAAGTCAGCAATAAAATTAAGTAGAAGGAAATTCAAAGTAGGAAAAAGCCCAGAAGATAAAAATACCGTGAGGTATTTTTCCTATCCTTTAAAATTATCACCCACATTAAATTACAAAAAAAAAAAAATTACATTTTAAAGCCAACTTATTATTTACTGCTGATTTTACCATTAGAGTGGTTTTTCTCCCCCAGTCTGAACATTGAATGCACAATTTCTTTCAAAATGGTCTGGTGCTTTCAGTTAAGAAGTATATTATGTCTCCCATTTTTAATAATGGAAATTTTATTACACTCTGTTTATTTTTTGGCGCGCTTATCCAGAGCAAATAAATGCCTGCTACATTTTGTATGTGTCTATGTTCTGCAGTGAATGTGGTAAACATTAATTGCATACAATGAAGCTTGCGATTGTAAAAAGTAACGCAGGACCCCTGACACATGTACATTGTGAAACAGAATTTGTGTCTGTAAAGCTACTGAAGAGGTCAAGATGCTGTGAATATTCCCTGGGGGTTGGTGAATGACCTTTTTAAAATCTTTCACTCTCTCTAGAGGTGGTTTAATTGGACATGTCCTTGTTTATTTTGATAAGTCTGTTCCCGAGCAGCAGCCTAGCAGATCCACATGCCCAGTGACAGCGACTGACAAGGGGCAGGGACCTCGCTCCTTGTGTGCTGGCCGCTGAGCCTCCTGTCTGAGCCACGCCTGCTCAGCTGGGATTCACGCGCCCGTTTCTGAGAGTTTTTCTGATCGGAGCTGGCAGCTGTCTAAGCACAGTGCCACCCTTCAGAGGGGCAGGTGATGTTCGCAGGACATACCAATCAGCCACCAGTGAGAGACCAACTGGTAATCTGCGACTTGGCCTTCTGCGTCTTCCTGGGTTTGCGGGAAATACTCAATCCCAGCCAGGCTGGGGAGGGGACACTCGCCCTCCCGGGGGCCAGGTGGGTCCTGTGTCCAGGTTGTGTGGGCCGGGGCTGGATGGAGCCGGCCTGGGCCCGGGGGCCCTGGAGGGCATGCGGGGACAGCTCACTGTCTGTGTACCTGGTACGTGTCCCCCGGGAAAGTCTTTGTAGGGTGAAAAGCAGGGACTATGAAAGTACAATGGCTTTTTGAGAGAATGTGCCGATAGAGACATGTGTTATCCAGACATTTACCCTTAGAAACCCTGCTTTTTGAGCTGCCCGATGAATCAATGAGGTTTTCCTGTCGTTATTTCCGTGGCTCCTGTTTCCGCGCCCACCTTATGCTGCAGAAGGTTGTCTGTAAGTACTCAGCATACTGGACGTAGGAGAAGGAGTGAGGAGCCTGTGTTTGCTTGTCTATGTAAGAAAGACAGTCGTCTGTGACATTGCCTGAGTGTTCCTTGATCAGATGGGTGGAAATGGTTTCCCTTGGGGCTTTTTAGAACTGAAAACATTTGACCTTTGAACGCTATATTAAACTCTTTTTATAAGTTATCTTTCATTTTGTTTCAAAATTGGCAAAATCCCAGACAAACGCCCCACCCCCAGGTGGCTTCTGGGCGGGGAGCCTGGTGTCTGGGAGGACATCAGGACATCAGGACAGCCAGCCTGGAGTAACTGGAGACAGGGACACCCCCAAGCAGTCAAAACCCCTAGGAGACCTGCAGCTGTCTCCAGCCTCTGCTTCCAGGACCCCGAGGAGACCCAGGCCCCTGACGTGCAAACCCAGTACCGTCAACCCTCTGTGTCCTTGGATTCGACCACCGAAGCTGCGGTTGGTAGGATTGGGAATTTGGAACCCCCAGCTGGAGGGGTGTCTCCTCTTTTTATTGAAAAATGTCCCCATATAAGCAGATCCTGACTGTTCGACCCCAGGTTCTTCGAGGGAAAGCTGCACTTAGAGTGATGATGCTGGGAGTGGTGGGAGTGACAGGCAGCAGCCCCAGACGGCCGCACGATGAACCACTGGGCTGCGTGGATGGTTCCCGCGTGAAGTGCCCTGGGGTCCCCTGCCCCTTCCTAGTCCTGTCCTGGGTTGTCTGTCCCGCCTGCACGCGAAGAGCTGGTACTTGGGGCGGATGCATGTGGCCTGCTGTCCCTGATGCAGAGAGGCACATTCCCCCTCCTGAGGCTGGTGTGACGCTTTCCGTGTGCAGACAGGACAAGCCAGGAGGAAGGACACTGTTCCTGTCCCCATGAAAGGCATAGCAGCTGGGCTTTGTGTCCGGTCCAGCCTCAGAGACAAGGCTGTGAAGGCGTGGTCCTCTCTGGGGCCACCCCTGCCAGAAGGTTCACCGGCTGTTCCTGGGGACGGTTGGGGGACAGCCTATGCATCAACTCTGTCCCCTGATCCAGAGCAGACCCTTCTCCTGCTGTCCCTTCAGAGAGTGGTGGTGAGGGGCGCTGCTTTGGGCTCTGGGTCTAGAACACGGGTCTCTAGCTCTTGCGAGAGTAGGGGCACCCCCTCAGTCATCGGTGATGGGCCCCTCTGTGAGGCTTGTGGGGGTGTTGCTGGCGGGAGGACACGAAGGCAGGGCATGAGCCTTCAACAAAGGAGACTTTATACTGCTGAGTAAAGTCATCTCTGCCTCCTCTAGAGAGAGCCATGCTGGACAAGAGCTGTGTCCCCATCATTGCTGTCATCTCAGGAGGACGGTGAGGGGACAGACCAGTGGCCAGCCATTAGCTGGGAGAGGATTTTCTTCTTACTCTGATAGTTTGTTAAAATAATTGTTGTTCCATAGATATTTTTGGCTTTTTCTTAGTAAGAGATTAATGATTATATTTGCTTAGGTTGTAAATTTGAAACACTCTCCTTTTTACCAATATTTACCAGCTAAAGTGCAGAAGACACAACACCACCAGAATACAGGACACAGAATCCCCACCCATCCCACCGGTCAGACCTAGATGCTACATATCTGGGGGCATTTTCTTCCTGCCTGCCACATAAGCATACATAGAATTTTGTTATAAAATCGAAATCATTCTGAACATAGAATTTTGTGTCCTTTAAAAAGCTGAGTATTAGAGTACCAGCATTTTCCCAGTAAAATATTGTCATAGATAAGTCTATTTTATGTACAGGATCTGTGACATGCCTTGTATTTAAACAATAGAGAACACTTAGGGTTTTCCCCGAATAGTTTTCACTCATTATACAGCTGAGATCGCATCCTGGAACATGATTATTTGTCCTTGCTTCTGATTATTTCCAAAAATCCTGGCAGTGCAGTCCTTTTTGGAATGAAGGCACCAGGTCGCTTCAGGAATGGGTTTCCTCTGCCCAGGTTCGCTGCCAGCCGGGAACCGCTGCCTTCAGTTTGGCGAACGCTGGGTATTTGTATTTTTGGCATCTTGGGTAACTAGAGAGACAAAAACCGTGTCTCGTGTGCTTCAGTTAAATCTGAAAACTGGGGAGAGGATTTTTAGAGATACAGTTCTTGGATATTAAACGTGCTCAGTGGTGCACTGGACTCTTGCTGTCGGCCACCTCTACAGAGTGCAGAAAGGCCACACGGGACACGCACAGAGCAGCACACACACACACACACACACACACACACACTGTGCACGCACTGAAGTCATTGCTTTGCTTCCAGATATTCTCCCTGTTTGTCACTGGCCTTTTCATTTTGTCACTGGGCTTTTCAAGTTCGAGAATTTCTTTAAATATTTGTCTTTCTGCTTCTGCCTTTGATCCTGGATCCTGAACGAGTTTCTTTCCTGCTCAGCAAGCAGGGCTGCCTCCTTTATTTTCCCTGGATGCCGTGTGGTGCGTGTCAGCGTGTGTGTGTTCACCGTTGGCCACTGACGGCATTTCGCTGTCTGATGTCACCCAGAGACTGGTTTGTCCCCACTCTCTGAGTAGTCCTGCACTTGTCCTGGTAGATCCAGCGCTTCTCGTTACTGTCCGCCTGCCCGTCACTGTGAGTGGGTCCTTGTGTCCCTGGACTCGGCTCCGAGCCTGTTCGCCGTCGCCCTAGCAGTCAGGTCTGGAGACCATACTTAGTCATCATTAGATTCAGAATACAGTTGGTACCCGAGAGCACGCATCCAGATGCTTTTTCTTTTCTCTGCATGTCAATGCTGCTTGTATTCATGAAAAGTTCAGAAAATTTTGCCATTTTTAAATGCTTTAAGGAGCCCTTAAAATTTGGATTTAACTGGGTCAAATGTCTATGACCCTGGCGAGACCCAACAGCACTCGGTGCTCTGGAATTTCACTCTGCTTTTCTAATCACTGATGTCTGCCGTGTCCTCGTCTGCTTTTTGGATTGCCCTTTCGTTGCGATTTTGAGCATTTTATTACTCCTCTGAATGGCATCTGCTTTCCCCGTGGCATTCGTTACCTCACTAATGTGTTCAAGAATGAATTGAGTTGTGTATTTTCCTTCGCATCCCAACCCTCCATTATTAGATCTAATGTATTTGTTTTGGTTTACACTCAGTCTGCTGAATAGACACACATACTGTCTTCCAGCTCCAGCTGTAGTTCTTATTTCTATTTCTGTGCTCACTGCAACTGCGAGAATTTCCAGGGGATTATTAAGTAATGACGATAATTATCTATCTCCTTGCAAGTCCTATAGTTCGGGAGTTTTTTGTTTAGGTTTTGGGGATACTTTTTGCAGGTGAAATAATACAAGAAACAAAAATTCAAGCACTGTCATTGACAACGGTATTTTTTTCAAGAAGTGGTGCAGAGAGGAATGAAGGTGGCAGAGGCAGGAAGGCAGCCCTCTGTTTTGTTTACTTAGCTCTTCATCTTGGTGTGAACCTGGTGCCTGGGGGATGTATGTGGACTGTGCAGGCCGAAGGCGGCTGACCCAACTACTCCTCCACCAGGGCGCCTCTGGTGACTTTAATTTAGCATTATCAAGAGCTCGGGCCCCGCAGCACGCAGCCTCGGCCACGAGGCCCTGTTCGTGATGCCCTGGGCTTCCCTTCAGGTGAATTGTGCTGTGAACACTCATATCGCAGAGTAAGACGCAGCACCGTCTCTGTATCACGTCCCCCTGGGTACGATGGCAGAGTTAGAATTACGGAGATTTTTGTCCTGGGACGGAGGGTTGGACCATGAGCCCCTCTGCCTAGCAGCTGAGGGCGAACGAGCCAGGTGCTTTGAGGGAAGCAGCACCAGCTCAGTGTCGGGAGTCGCGTCCTTTCCGAGGGAAGTCTTTCTAGAACTATCTCACCAGTGCATCCTTTCCACGTCTCAGTGGCAGGACAGATTCTGTCCCCAGAGGGGTCTCAGAGACCTCTGTTATCTGTGCTGCTGCCAACACCCGTGGCTGTGTTGACCCAGGAGTCAGAGCATAGCCTGGATGGAGGGCACCACTCCCAGGGGACAGGACACCTGAGCAGCTAGCCTAGCCTTGTGGGGAAGCCGGCGGGGACGCTTGGCCTCGGAGAGGTGCCAGGGCCACTCTGGCGTGAGGACCTATGAGCTATCCTAGGAACAGTCCCCTGTGCAGATCCCGCGGAGGAAAGGAGGGTCCTGCCTTTTCTAGAACTACCAGGTCCTTCCACAGAAAGAACGCCAGGCGCTCATCTCCCGTAGATGCTGCACAGTGGGAGACGGGCTGCATGGAAGTTAGCACGTGAAGAGGCAGCCCCGCTCTTCCACCTTCCTGGAAGGGACTTCCTTAGGTCTGATGGGTCCTCCTTAGACTAGAAGGAACATGTATAGACAAGATGGGGCATCCTTAGAAGAAAAGGCAATTTCTTAGACTAGAAAAAATGTCTTTAGACTGGAAGTGCTGTCCTTAGACTGGAAGATGCATCTTCAGACTAGAAGGAAGGAACATACATCCTTATACTAGAAGAAACAGCTTTAGACGAAAAAGGATGTATTTAGACTAGAAGAAACATCTTCAGGCCAGAAGGGACATTCTTACCTAGAAGGGACATTCTGGGACTAGAGGGGACATCCTGGGACCAAAGGGGCCATCCTGGGACCAGAAGGAACATCCTGGGACCAGAGGGGACATCCTGGGACTAGAGGGGACATCCTGGGGTTAGAGGGGACATCTAGACTAGCAGGAGCTCCAGCGTTTGCAGCACAGAGTGTGGGGCCCAAACTAGGACCAGCCCCAGGGCCCGGGCCCGGCGCTCTGCTCAGCATCTGTGGTCAAGGAGTGTGCAGCCCTTGGGCAGAAATCCACATTGAAAGAGAAGAACTGTGTCTGTGCTCACTAATTTCTTGCGACCTTGCATTGATCTTATTATGACTTCTGTTTTTAATAAATGAATTATTCTGTAAGAAATCCAGAATGTAATATTTCACGCACTTATTAAAATAAGTTTAATTGTTAATACACCTTTAACATATACTGTTTGGTCAATCTGATTATAAACGAATTTCCCCCAAATCATAATGCCTGGAAGAAGCAGACACTAGGCTGGACCCAGATTTCCTGATTTGCAGTATCACCTTCTGTGCACAGAGCGCATTGTCATTGCTTGTTTTTGAGAACTATTGAATTTGCCATGGAGGCCGCCTGAGGGGCCCGGGTGTCTGTGCGTCCCTCAGGCCCGTGCGTGGCCGCCTGCAGCCTGACATGTGAGGAGCACTGTCTGAATTCAGCCCCCACTGCAAGGTTGAAGGACAGACTGGATCCATCGCTCTGAAGCAGGCTCTCTGCGCGTGGGGCGATGAGTCGCCCTGCTATTCTAGACCTTCTGTGCCAAGTGTGCCTGGCTGTGCCCTCGTGAGCGTCTCTGTGAAGATGAGACTAAGACTTTCTCATCTTCTCAGGGACTCCTGGTACCCAGGAAAGCTGGGATCTGTTGCTCGCCCCCAAGTCCTCCATGGTGGTGACAGGGTGAGGAGCAGCGGGAGCAGCTCTGGGCCTTGGGGGTCACCCCCATCCTCTGGATCCCCTGATGCTCCTGTCCTTGGTGGCCAGGGCGTGTGCCAGTGCTGGCAGGGGCTTGATGGTGTGCAGTGAATTTTACTCTTTCCCAAAGGAGCTGACTTTCAGATGAAGAATAGGCTTTCTCTCCACCATTTTTTCTTTTTCTTTTCTTTTCTTTTCTTTTTTTTTTTTTTAAGGGAGGGAACCATCTCTATTCGTGATTCATTTTGTTTTTCACCCGACCCTGGATCTCGAACCCAGGTCCTTGGACTGTATGTGGTCCACACACCAGCATCTCAGCGGCCCGAGCCACAAGGGTGCGCCTTCACCACTGTTTCTAGCGGACCCTGGGGACTTTATGTCTGTGGCAGATGGCGGTGCACCCTGCCGCCACCACCGCGGGGCCTCTCAGTCCAGCTGCAGTCCTAACCCGCTCAGCGCTCAGGGCTGCCGTACAAACAGCCCTCAGAGCAGGTCAGCTGCCCACGGGCTGCCCTCTGCTTTAAGCTACTTTCCTCGTCACACATTGTTCTCTCAGGAAGCAGCACCGTTCACAGACGGGCATTTCTTCAGGGCACATCCTCCCGGTCTGCACGCTCCCGTCAGACGGGCGCCCGAGAAACCGCCCGGGTCGGCCACCTTCTGGCTTCCACTTCGGTGTTTGTGCCTCCTACTGTCACTCTACTTCAGCCCTCCGTTTCCCTTTCTGGGTTTCACTCCTGGTGTGACTCTCCGGGTGAGACTCCACGTCGTCGTGGGTGCCAGGGCCATGTGTGGACCACGAATTCCTAGATGGTCAGCACTCGGGTTTGCAGCAGCACTGCCGGAGACGGCCGGCGACACGGTGGAAGCACGAGGCGTGGCTTGGCAAATCACACTCTAGAAGGAACACAAGAGTCTCCACGGTGGCTGGAACCCGTGGCCAGTTCAGCGTGAAGTGTCTGTCTTTACAGTGTTCGTAAGTGTTCCTTGGAAGAGGGTTGGAAGAACCCCGGCTTCGTTGTCTAATCTCCCTCTGTCGTGCCTCCTGGATTTTTCAGAGGCTTGTCCCTATGACTGTTCCATCCTGGAAGGTATTTTTAGCACACTCCCAATTCCTTGCGCTCACAAGGTTGACATTTGCCATCGGCTATGGAAAGAGAGGCCCTTTTGCTCCATCACACTGGGGGACCGGAAAGCACAGGTAGGGATACGGGGGATGAGCCTGTGTTCTCCAGGCAGGCCCAGTCAGCTGTGTGACCCTGAGGTGTCATTGCTCTCTCCGGGCCCGTGGAGGCCTGCCGGCCACCCCTCCAGCCTCTGTCAGTGGGCCTGGGACCTTGCAGGCCCGTGCTTGGGAACCGATGCAACCGGACACTAGTACGGACTTGGGCAGACCATCAACTATGGCCCAGATAAGGAGAAAGCCACTTGTCCCCTGGAGTCCCTGGACCAGAGATCCCCCAGGACCAGACCTTGGAACCATCCAGAGACAGGGCGCTGGCGACCTCTGGAGGCAGAACCCATGGTGCCAGCCCTAAAGTTGTGGCAGGAGTGGTGTTTCTCTGTCAGCAGGGTGGCAGGCGGGTCAGGGAGGAAGTGGGAGCTCACTTCTGTTTGGCTGGCACTGGCTGTGCAGCGGTCCCTTCAGAGATGCCCAGGAAGAGCCGATATTGTGAGTATTCCAGAAGAGCCCCTGACAGTGGGCACAGCTGTGGGAAGGGAGGCAGCCTGCTCCCACGAGGTGGGCGGTTGGGCTGTGTGGGGGCTCCTGGGGCAGGCATGTTGCTCTCACTCCCACTCAGCCTGATGAGTTAAGTGTCACCGTCTCCGACGTCTCTCTGTGGGTTGTTAATGCCTAAGCCCTAGTCTGGATTCCTGTGAAAACCTTCCCCAGCCCGTGTCCTTCCTGAGCAGGACAGGAGACGTGCCTCGGGGGGCGCCCTGCCCGCCTTCCCATCTGCGGTGATCAGAGCGCGCCATCTTCAGGGAGGCTGCTGGCTGGGTGGCGGCTCCTGGCACGGGACCCAGCTGGGTCACACACATGCGAACTCCTGCCAGTGGATTACTGGCTCACAGTGTCAACTGCAGATTAAAGTCTATGCCCTGGGGACTGGGCCCTCTCCCGCGGGATCCCAGCACAGAGGCACAGAGTGGTCTCCGATGTGCCTTTGTGGGCACTGTGGCTGAGCCAGGACGGCCCTCCGACGGGCTGCGGGGAGCACCACCCCAGACCGTGGCCACCGTGGACGTCGCCACGGCTGACTGCAGGCCCCGTGTTTGGATCCCCAGACCAGTGATCAGAACAAAACACATGTACTTGTCCCCCTGAGGGAAGCTGGAAAACAGTCCAGTGAAAAGAGGGAATTGGGACTTAAATTTAAAACCAAGTGCTTCCTGCTGTTGTGACTGCCTTCTGGCTTAAGCAGTGAGCTCTGGGCTCGCAGGGGAGTCTGAGAGTAATGGTTTGGAATCGGCTGTGAATGAAATCACCAGGAGAGGCTGGGTGGGCAAGCAGTCTGACCTGAATGTGCCCGTCCTGGCCCAGACCGGCCGTCCTGGGCTGTGAAGCTTCTGTAAGAGCCCGGTGCTCTCGTTCCCTGCAGAGATTCATTATGTTGCAAGAGGCTGGCTTCCTGGAAGCCTGTCTCCATTGTTTAACACAGTTTCATACCGTAGAGTGTGCAGTGTGGCTTTTAGGGCAGTTTTGTAAAAGACTCATTATCCTTTTTCCTATTTAATGTTGGGGATTTACTTAAAGCCTTTGAGAGGAATAAACCCAATTCCATTGTTATGCAAAAGGCAATTTCTATTTCTTAAAACCTTCGTGCTGATGACCTGCTGCTGCGTGAGGGTCTCTGCTCACCTCTCCTGAGCCTCCAGCAGGTTCAAAGGACCAAGGGGCGGATTATTTTCTGTTATTGAATGTTTATTTTGTGATCTGTCTTTTAAAGAGGAAGGAAGGTCAGCGGGAATGAAGGCAGGACAGCAGCAGACAAGAAGAAAGAGAGAGAGAGACGCAAGAAGCATTTTATTTAGTTCATTTTATTCCCCACTCTCCACGTTGCGTCCCCAGGTCCTGGGGCTGTACGTGGACCAGCGGTGCCCTTAACACCTGAGACACCAGGTGTGCTCTGTTTTGTAATTATTTTAAAATTTTTTATTTTTATTAAACCCCCCCCAAAAAAGCAAGGGAAAAATAATAAAATCCTATCGTATGATGTCACTCCTACCCACCTCCCCTCTGGTAACCTCATTTCTGTCACGGTCCAAAGATTTATTCTCAGTTCATCCTGCCAGTTCGTTGGCATGTTTCTCCATATTTCAGGCGTAGGTGAGATCATCCAGAGTTTGTCTTGGTACTTCTGACTCACGTCACTCAGCACCACACCTCCCAGCTCCCACAGTGTGTCAGGAACGGCAAGATTTCACCTTTCGTGGCTGAGCCGTGTTTGTGGGTGTGTGTTCCCGACCTTCCTGAACTAGTCGTTCACCCCGGGCACTCAGGCTGATGCCTTATCTTGGCTATTGTGACCAGTTCTGCAGTGAACGGCAGGCTGCATACTCTTGTTGAGTTAATATTTTCGTTTTCTTTGGCAAGCTACCTGGAAGTGAGATTACTGGATTTTATGGACGTTCTGTTTTTAATTTGCTGAGTAGTCTTCATTCTGCTTTCAAAGCGACTGCTCCAGCCTGCTCTCCCCCAAAGTGCCTGTGCGCCCCTTTCTCTCCACGTCTTTGCCTAGACTGTTCCCGGTGTTTTGGGCAGTAGCCATTGTCGCTGGTGTAAAGCGGTATCTCGTTGTGCTTTTGATTTGTATTTCTCTAATAATAAGAGATGAAGAACTTATTTTCACGTGGCTGTTGGCCATTTGTATATCCTCTTTGGAGAGGTCCGTTTTCAGGATCTCTGCCCGTTTTTTAATTGGGTTGTTTATTCTTGAATTGTATAAGTTTTTTGTAATGTATCCTGGATCTTAGCCCTCTGTCAGCTGTATGATATGCAAATATCTTCTCTTATTCAGCAGGATATCTTTTTATTCTGGTGGTAGTTTATTTCCCCATGTCAAATCTTTTTAGTCTGCTACAGTTCTATTGCTCTATTTATTCATTTATGTCCCTTACTATGGGAACGGAGTCCCCAGAGACACCTCTGAGGATGATGACATGAAATGTATGACTTAGTTTTTCTTCTATCTATTTTATGATTTCTAACCTTGTACCTAGTCTTTAATCCATTTTAAACTGATTTCACTTCATGGTGTCGGGAAGTGTTCTAGATTCATTCTCTGGCATGTGGCTGTCCCATTTTTCTTGCACCATTTGTTGAAAAGACTTCCTCTCTCCATCGCGTGGAGGATGGATTATTTTAAAACAACGCTTTCCCGCATTACCGACCGGCCTCTGCTTGCCGCTTGCTTTGTCTCTTCTTGTAACCTCCTAGTGGATTACCAAATGAAAGACTCTTTCTAGGTCATTGTGATGATTGTCCTTGAAAACATGTTCCAACCCATGTGAGGGTCATTCAAGTAGCTACAGGGGAGCAGGTAACCCCAAATCCTCCTCATCTCCGCTCTCAAGTCTGTTGAAATGAGAGCCCGCTCGGGACCACTTGGGAAGGTGGCATCTGGATTAGAAGAAAGGGAGTCCTCGGCCACAGTGAACTAGTAGATGACCTTGATCAAGTGACCTCGATCAGGAGACCTAGACCAGGACCTTGAAACCGTCCTCGGTGGAAAGTTCCCCGGTCCTCTTTCCATCCAGACTTGGCGTTCGTGTATCGGAAACATGCCTGTGTTTGTGGCGTCCGAAGTCCCACCGCAGAGAGGCTGTGCCGACACCCGCCACAGTGCAGATCAGATGTGAGGCAGGCGGCCCCCGAAAAGAGCACCACGTCGAGAACCTCATCAGCATTTTATTTCCTTCAGAAACTCTTTAACATCAGAGATGAGAGCAAAAGGCAGGAAGGGAACGCGTGGGACAGCAAATAAATCTGGGTGATAAAGCGAATCAAATGGACAAGTGTTGCTTGTAAACAGGGGACTCTTTAGGCGCCTGCGGGAGCGATTATGACTGGACAGGTTTTCTCTAAGGGGCCTGGGGAGAGAGTGCAGTAAGGTGCCCCAACCACAGGGGTCCCCCAAGTAAGTGCCCATGGGGCAAACCAGGTCATTAGAAGATGAGCATTGTCACCCAAATCTCACGGGACTGTGTGCAGACAGGCTTCAGTGGCACAGAGAAGGGACCTGCAGGAGAAAGGGCAGTGGTTGGGACAATCACCTCTGAGGGACGCAGGCCACACAGCCCTGGGTTTGAGTCCCAGGTCCAGGGGGAAGCACAGTTTAAGCAACTGAAATGGAAATAAAATAAAATGCTTCTTTCTCCTAAAAAAAAAAAAAAAAAAAAAAAAAAAAAGATGGGGCTAATTGCTTGTTGAGCGACTTTTCACTTTTCCTGGTAAGAGTGGATAATAGAGTCTTCTCCAAACAGATCCCTTTCCTCAGGAGGGGCCAGCAGGTGGCCAGTATTTCTGCCACCCGTTCCTCATCAGAGGATCCCAGCATGGAAGCGTTTGCCACGCTAAAACGTGTCATGTCCCCCTGTTGGACACAGAAAATAGATGTTTCTTCTTTTCCCCTGTCCTGCCCATGCGTTGGCAGCTCACCGTTCACCAACGGGCAAAGGCGTCACTCAGCGGGGTGTCAGGCACCAAAGTGGCCGACGCGTGGGGACAGCAGCACAGATGCTGTTGTTGATGTGAAGACGGCTTCTTCTAAATAATATGCCGAAAGCGCAGCCCCTTAAGGCTGAGCCAGCTCATCGCACTGCTGAGACCTTTACATTGTTGGAGTGTCTTCTTCATAATCAGGTCTGACAGCCTAATAAGGGGGAGCGTGGCAGGAGGGTCACCCCTGAGGGAGGAGGTGCAGTCCCACAGCCCAGGGAGGCGTCTGTGAGGAGATGGAGACGGGGAGTCTGAGGAGAGAGGAAGTGTCCCCATGGGAACTAGCGGGTCCCACAAGCTCGGCCCCCGTGAGCCGCCCGGGCCAGAAACTGCCTCGGCCAGAGGGCTCTCCGTGGCCAGCTTCCTGAGCTCCCTGCCCAGCCTCCTGCCCAGCCTTTCCAGCTCAGATGCCCGCCCCTGCCCGCCCCACAGGCGCCAGACCCACACTGCTCAGGACAGACCAGCCGCCCTCCAGTGACGCACGCTTTGTGTCCCCCAGGCCTGGCGGGTAGAGGGGCAGAGAGGCTGCATGGCTTAGGTCTCTTGCCCTGGGACCCTCCTGTTTCCTAGTCATTTAAATCACAGCCTGGAGCCTTCCTCCCGCCTGCAAGGGTCTCCTCCCCGAGGCTGGCCCTGGAGAGGCCTTCCAGTCCCACAGGGAGCTGCCTCCCGCCCGCCCTTAGCCCCCCGGGCTGCAGTTTTAACTCTCCTTTCCATCAGGGGACTTGAGTGTGTCACGCTGTCCTGCTGTCGGGTACCCAAGACCGAGCTCAGAGACGGATCCAACACCGTGCCCTGGGAGAATTTTATGTGCGTATCTGACGGCCACTTTAATTTAGTCGTTTGCTCCTGTAGAGCCTGGCCACGTTGAAGGCAGAGATTGTGATGCTCATCTTTCAACAGAGTGCGTGCTAGCGCGTTGATTATGCGTGTTATATCCACACGTACATGTGCACGCGCACGGAGACGGTGATGCCGTGACGTACGCCTAGGTGAGCCTGCTGGCCACCCCACTTGCCCTCCGTGCGCGGGGGCCACCAAATTTCCCAGGGACACCTGGGTGACCGCAGTGCGCGGGGAGGGCCTCTCAGGTGTCAGCTGAGCTCCTTTGCCTTTGACTCAGCGCCCGGCTCTGGCAGGAAGGCTGCCCGCTTCTCCAGGGGAAGGAGGATATCAGGCTCCAAGGTCTGCTGTCTCCCCCTCCCGCCTCCTCTCCGTCCCCTCGACTCTGGGGGTCTGCATTTGCAAGCAAAGTCCCAGTCTTGACCTAGCTGGGGTCACTGTGTGACTCCAGCCCGGCTTGCAGGGAGCCCGCCATGCCCTGCGGCATGGGTGTGTGCAGTGCTCTGCACAGGCCCGGAGCTCCGTCCCCTGGCAGGGCTGCCGGGACCCTGCCAGCTCCTCTGTGCCCTGTGCTGTCACAGTGGGGCACAGCCACTTTTCTTCCCCAGAGCCGCCCTCTAACATGTGTAAACAGACTTTGCTGTGTGTTGGGATGAGGCAGGAACTAGATCGCAGCTGAAAACAGCACCCGACCTCCTGGTTCCGATGGTTCTCAGTCATGCGCCACCTGGAAATTCCCAGCCGTCAGCATTTCCCTGCATTCTACCTCTACCAGAGTCGAAAGAGCAGGGCCTCCCTGGCCTGACCCCCTCTCCCCAGTGGACCACGGCGCCTCCCACAATGATGGAAGGAGGGTTGGTCCCCGGGCAGAGTCAGGCCTGGGGCTGCAGAAAGTGGGCATGGGTCCCACAGGACCGATTTTATGCCTTAAAAAACTTTCCTGAGATGGGACAGAGCAAATGCACCACTGAGGAATACGGAAACGTGGTCCCCAGTTTTCTTGCACAGTGGGAGCGAGGTGAGGGGTACGTGACTCCTGGTGAGACAGTCAGGTTGGTGGCTTTGGCTGGAGACAGGTGGACAACAGGGTCAGGGTGAGCCGGGACAAACAGGACTGAGCAGGACACTGTCTTCATCCTCCGAGGCTGCAGAGCTTCTCTGAACTGTCCTCTGCGTACGGGCTCCTTGGGGCCAGAACACACAGGTGAGAGGACTTATCCCACCATGGTGAGGCTCTGAAACATACCCCTAAACCATAGATCGGGGTCCTGCACAGGACTGCCTGGCCCTTGATGGCTCCTCTCTGAGTGAACACATGGTGACAGGTCAGGGAAGAAGACAAAGAAGAAAATCAGACCATCGGAAGAATGGCAGTGCTTGGTCCTGGAGGCCGTCTTTCCAGGGTCCCGAGAGCCCCTGTCCCCACAGCGCATGGTGCCTGCATGGGCACCGGGTGATGGCCACTCTGCTTCTTCAGTTTCTACCTCGGTCCCATGGGCAGGCCTTTCCTGACTTTCCTCCCACAGGTGCCCCCGGGGCAGCACAGAGCTGGTTGCCATCTGCATTCTGATGGCAGATTCCCAGGGGCGTGCGTGGAGGCCTCACCGCTCCATCAGGAAGCCAAGAGCGAGCTCTCTGGACCGATCGTTCGTCTTCCTGTCTGCTCTGCAGGCTTTGATTGTTGTCTCGTCAGGCACTTGTTAAGTCCTTAAAGATATGCTAAGCCTAGTCCTTCTTTGAAATAAAAACCGGTTATTTCCTTTGTGCTGAAAATTCCAGGAACTTGTCAGAATGTCGCGTGGTCCTCCCTCCCAGACCACGGAGGGTCAGAATGCGTGCTGCCCTGCGTCAGTGTTAGTGCTATGTGGCCTTCATTCACGCGTGGCGGCAGGTGTGAGGACGCCAGCCCGAGCTGTAAATCTCAGTCTAAATGACTCTTGCGTTTTCCAGCTCTTGCTGCACAGAAGCCACGTGAGCTCATCGCTGGTGAACAGCAGAAACTGCCTTCCCACCGGCGTGGAGGCCAGAAGTCCCGCAGACAGGGTGTCTGCGCAGAGCTGGGGCACCGGCTCATTTCCTTGCTGTGTCCGCCAGTGGTGGCGGAGCCAGCAGCAGTCGGTGGTTCTTTATATAGGAACACGACCCCATTCATTGGGGGTCCAACCCTGACAACATAATCACCTTCCAAACACCAGCACGTTGGGAGTGAATTTCAATATGTGGATGTCAGGGGGCACGCCCAGAGCAGGACTTCTCCTCTTGATGACCCTTCTCTGGAGACCAGCGTCCCTCACTCTCTTTCCTGTCTTTGAAAAGGACCCTCTTGGGGCACCCTGGTGGAGTCGCAATCGAGTCTGCTGCCTCCAGCCAAGCGCCGGCCACACACATCCCAAGCATGACATCCGGGAACATCCGTTGGTCCCTAAGCTCATTCCGGAATAGCTTCCCTAAGTTGCTGATCTCTCTTTGTGAAACTCGGGATGGCCCTTCCTTGGGTGGCCTGAGCAGACACGTGCTTTGTGGATTTGTAGGGTTTGCCATCTTGTCACCGTCGGGGCATAGAGGTGGGCATGTCCTCTGCAGTAGGTCAGAAAACCACTGGGTGGGCTTGGCCCGAGGCAGAAGAAGGTCACATGGTATTCTTAAAACACAAAGCCAACAGCGAGTCGGTTTGCTTGCTTGAGTTCCCATCAGGGGCACACGGGTGTCTTTGAGGAGCCAGGGCCCCACTGTCTCATCAGATGGACCCTGGGGCTCCGTACCCCCAGGCCTTCCTCTCCCCGAGCAGGATGCACATCCAGCCTTGTGAAGAGGGGCGGCCATGGCACCGGAAGTTCTGCGGATTCTTACTCAGGCTACAGCGTGTCGTTGGTGCTCTAGATGCAGCTGTCAGGGAGGCAGGTCCGCGTCTGGTCATGTTTGCTGTGGGGAATGGTGGCACCAGGCCTGACGCTGTCCACGTTCGCAGAGCTCTCATTTATGGAAGGGGCATGGTGGTTTCCAAGGGAGCCATTATTTGAAAAGTTCAAAGGATAATAAGGAAAAGACGTCACTGGGGAAAGAAGTAGCTGGAAGCTGAGATTATGAACTCTGTTAGCGGCTGCAATGCTGGCATCGTCTTAAAGAACCCCGCTGATCATTCCGTACACCCCCACTCGGCGGGCGCGGGCGCACATACGCACGGGGCTTGGTGCGGGTCCACCCCTGCTTTGGGTCAGCCTGCTGGTGCTGGAGCAGGATGCTCGGATCTGGTTTCCCATGAGCAGAACTTGATGTAAGTCTGTGTGTTTTCCTGTGGGCTGAGATCTGGGAAAGGTTCAAGAATACAGCGCAAACCTCGGCGCAAGTTGCGCTAAAGTTCCAATACTGTAATTCTGGGAAAGAAGGGCGATTTGGAAACATTGAAAAGCAGATGATAGTGGGCTGATTTTCCTCTTTGAATATACCAGCTTATTACTGTCTCTGAGGTTCGCCAAGTCCGTGGAAAGCAGCTCCCTGCATTTGACAGTGACAACGTCTCCAACAATGGACGAGTGTGACAAGTGGAGTTGAGTTGGGGAGGGAGGCAGAGCAGCGCTGACTTGGACCCGGACACTCACTCCTCATCCACATCGCCAGCGCTTGTCGGTCACTTTAACCACTCCTGTTCTTTCTCTGCATTGTTTTGTATCAGAAAATGTAATAACGACACAAAGAAATATAAATAAACACCAATAAGACCGCCAGGCACTTGACACCTGCATCAGCATGCAGCCTTGCCTGCGCACTTTCACTTCGGCAGTGTGATATTAGTGTGTCACAGGCCAAAGGTGTGGGACCATCCACCCTAAGCAGTGCTCCAGCCTCGTTGATGTGGCACCATGGCAGCTTGGCTGCAGCATGAACGACTGGGATCCCAGGCTCCCTCTGAAGTCAGGGCCATGAGCGGGGACCCATCCCTGCTCTGCTTAGAGAACTGTCTTGTGTGTCTGGAGAAAATGATAGAACTTTCGCTCAGCAATTCAGAAGAATGTCCTCACCAGATGGGGTTTCCTCAGTGAGTTTTGGATGCATTTTCCTAGTATAAGTTAGTAGTCCACTTTGGGGCATTCTGCTACCAGAGCTTCCGGAAAGTTCGAGAACTTTCCAGCGTCACATAGTCTGTTAGAGACCCATCGCCTTACTCCATGCACACCAAGATACCTGAATGACGGGCAAAACTCCAAGTTAGGATAGATGATGTGTGAATCTTTTATAATGTGATTTAATTTGAATTAAAAATCGCATATAATACAAATAATGGCTCAAGGGTGCGGGATGTCCCAAGCCCGTGTCTCCCACCCCAGATGCATGGACTCCCTTCCTGCCGGGTGTTTCTGCTTGGCGTGGGGTGCCACAGGCTGGTACGTCCAGCAGGGGTCAGGCGGAACGTCAGACGCGAGGGTTCGGGTCCTCTTTCTGATTCCTTATACGACCCCTGAGTGGCTGCTTACCAGGCACTTGTCTCACTAGAGTGACCGCTGGCAGCAAAACAGCCATTTCCACGATAGAGCCAGGCCGATGGAGGTGCTACCCATAGCGAAGCTAACCCTGTGCAAGCTCTAACTTCTAGAAGAGTCTGCCACATTTTCTCCAACAGCTCACAGGTCATTGGGAACATTCAGCTGATGAAATGCATTGATTTCAAGGAACACGTTACTTGGCAGATGAGATTCCCCCTCTCCGGGAACATGCTGGGCATGCAGGGAGCTGTGTGTAGGGGCTGGAGGGAATGCGCTGTGTGAATGAACGCAGGCTGTCATGCTTGGAATGTTCATCTGGAAACTGGAATGTCTCTCTCTCGCTGGTGAAAAACGACTGCAGATGGATTTCAGCGGTGAGCTTCATTCCACTTGAGTTGCCCCGCGTGAGCCCAGGTCTCCCAGGTCAGGTCTGTGTTTCTGCAGACTCGGGCTGGGGGACAATGTGGCGGGGCGGCTGTCGAGAGCTTTCAGCCATATTTGATTTTTTTTTAGCTGAATGTTTCATAATCTTTTAAAATGTCAGATAACTAAGTTACTTAGAGAAGAACAGGGAAGAAAGGGAATGGGAGAAGGAAGGGAGGAAGGGAAGGAGGGAAGGAAAGAAGGAAGGAAGGTTTGCTTATTTCTCTGAATGAGATTTTTGTCCCAAAGTTTCATTTTTTTGGAAAAAATTTAAAGATTATCCGCATATTACTGTTGAAATTATTTCAGTTTTTATTTTTTGTTTGTTTTAAGGAAAGGTACAGGCAGGAATGATAAGCAGAGAGCAGAGACAGGCAGGCAAGAAGAAAGGAAAGAAAGAAGCACTTTATTTATCTTATTTCGTTGCTCATCTTGGTTGTTCCCCAGCCCCTGGAGATTACCTGGGTCCTTGGGGTGTATACGAATTACACAGCCAACGGAGGCAGACCAAACTGCTGCTCCTCCAGGACTGCCTGAAATTGTTTAAGTTTCATCGTGAAGGTCACAGTTCTTTCTTCTGTGAGACTCACTAGGATAAGACAAACGCGTATACGGCAGGAGCAGCAGGTGACACGGGAGTCTGACACAGGTGATCATACTTTCTGTCTTCTCTAAGATGACTTTTAGCAGAAAACTGAATAAAAGAGTGGGGCCCAAAGTACTGACAGCGTCGTTCTCACCCATCACCCATGTGCTCTTTTCCTGCCTGTGTTTTCTGTAGGGAACCACCGACTGGACATGACCCCTCGTCTTGAAGATTCAGGGACCCTGAACAAAACACACCCATTTCAGAAGTGACTACATTCCTTTTTCTTGAATTGCTACTATAATTGCTATTCAAGAAAAAAAAAAATAAGCCATTCACATTTATCTCAAGAAAACTATTTGAGAAATAGTAGACCACACTTAACTCAGTTGTCTAATCAGCGATCGCAGACCGACATCTCCCATTTCGCTTTCAGACTGCTTTTCCATCTGTCAGTTTCCAGCAGTAAATTGATGCTGCTCGCCCCTGACAGCAGGATCGAACCTGCGGCTCTCTGGCTGCCAGCCAGGCTGGAATGTCTCCTAGGATGTCCCCGATCACACATGGTGGCAGCTGCTCCAAGTCACCCTCTGTGCTCACCCTCACGTGGGCTCTGCTTGTGGAGCATTCACTTCTAGTGGCTTTCCAGGTGCGGAGCTTTTATTTTTCACCACATGCTAGGTTTAGGCTTCACATCCAGAAACGATGTTTGCATCCAGAAATGGTATCCAAGCTATTGAAGACTGGCACCGATCTTTTTGTTTTCTGGCCACAATTGTTTGATTTCATTTGCTTCAAAACTCCCAGTGACTGCATTTCCTGCTGTATTTCTGTGTGTCTGGATGAGATAGCTGTGGGTGAACAAAAAGACTCCCATGTGGACAGCTAGTAGGGTGACTTTATTGTTTTAAACTTCCTTACACACAGTCGTGGCTCTTCTGGATCATTTCTGTATTTTTATATGATGAATTAGGAAAAAAAGCCAGGAAAACACTTTTATATTCCTCATACTGCCACCATTAATATCACCATGTATTTCCTATACTTTTTTTATAAATCTTATGTGCCATGGTAATCATACTGCATATAACATTTTCATACTGCTTCTTTAATTTAAAATCCAGCCTCTTTCAGTGTTGCTCTATGTCTATAGATCTGCTTTTGGAGAATTAACCTCTTCACTGTGTTGTCTTCCATGAACAGGGCATATCTGTCCACGCTTATTAGATATTCTTTTGTTTCTCTCAGCAGTGCTGTGGGATTTTCAGCACCAGACACACGTTTCATGTTAGTTTGTCCCTAAGCACTTCATTATTCTGGGAGCAGAATCTTACTGCCTGTGGACATTTCATGATTTACTTAATTCTTCCATGTTTGTTGAGCATTTAAATCACATCCCATTTCTTCACTCTTATAAAAGACATCACACACAGCTTTTCTTACACAACTTTGGGGATAAGTTTTGGGGAGTGACATGCGTGGTCAGAGGTAGGGATGCGTGGTGGGTGGATGAGCGCATTCACCTCTGCCCATGGACCGATGCTTCCCTGTTCACAGAGGATTTCTTCTCCTCAGACAGACTCAATGGCTCTTTCGAGCCTTCCCTACACTTTGATTATGCTCTATCACAACATAAAATTCACAGGGCATTATTTGCCCACGTGAAGAATTGCCACCATCTTTTAGTCTACCCACCTAACCTCTTATGAGCCTTTTGCACATGATTTCCATTTGCTAAAATGTCATCCATCCTTATCTGTGTCCTTCACATCACCGATAGCTGCCTGCAGAGCGAGCCAGGTGCCTGTCCCTTCCAGGGACAGAGAATCACATCTCTCTCTTCAAAGGAAGAGCTATGACTATAGCTGGTCCAGGATAAGACCTTCCCAATCATGGCAGTCAGTTTAAATACCTCTGACAGTACACTAGTGGGAAGAAATCTGTTACTTGAACAACTTTTTCTTTGCTGAACCTAGACAGTCTTTCTCCCTCTGGGCATGGCTTATAGAGGCCAAATCAGGCTGTCACCGGGCCAGCTCCTGTCTCTGCTCCCTGAAAGGGGGACACACCACTGTCTATCCTACAGACTCTGCATCTTCTATGGCTTCTGATGACCAAATGGTACAGCCATTGTTCTACCCGCTCATTTCACCCTTGAGCTCATCCTTGTTTGGGTTCAGTTTCCCGGTGAGAGCTTTCATTGTCATTTGTGCTCTGACCACATGGTCCCAACAACAGCTTTACAACAGGCATCACTGTGGCTGTGTCACCGGTCAGGGGACAGCCAAAGGACCCGTGAGTTCTTCGGTACCAAGTAATAGAAATCAGCTATAGACCAATTAATGCCTGAGATAAAGTTTTACTGGAGGGTAAAATACAGAAGGGATTTGGGGCCCACATGTGGGGAGACAGACACAGAGGGAGACAGTCAGGGGAGAGATCCAGAAATACTCCTTGATTTGTCCCAGGTTGACCATTTAAGCAATTCCTGGGCAATCAAAGGCCCCTGGGTGACTCCCTGCTGCCATCAGGTGAGTGATTGATTGAGTGGAGTGTCTGGGGCTGTAACTGCCCTTTGTTCTTTCTCCTGTCTCAAGAATAGCTGAGAAAGTGCTGAGAACACAGGTTCCTCAGTGTCCTTTCCCCCTGCTGGTGGTTGGTGGATTAGGAGCTGGTGACCTCAAAGGAGCAAGTGGGGAAGTTTCTAGGCTCCCCCTCCCAAGAGGGCTGTCAGGCTATGGGGTTGCTGTAGATCAGTTAGGTAATGCCAGGGGTAGATAAGATTTTCCTGTCAGAGTTGCCACATGTCCCTTAAAGATGATGCAGTGTGAGTGTATGGCCTGCAGGAGTTAGTAAGACAGACTCTCCTGCTAAGTGCCCTCCTGTGGTGATACTTCCAGGAACTCAACATTAATTAACCATCGTTTGTGCTGTGATTCACTGTCCTTGCCCCATTGGCCTTCTTTTCCCTACTGGGGACTGACTTGATTCTTCAATTAGATCAGCAGCGGGAACTGGTGGTGTACTCTGTTTGAGGGGAGATGGGAAATGAGGTGATGGAAATGGCGGCACTAACAGTCATATCCATGGGAGGTTCATGGGTTCTGTGATTTCAATGAGAGAAAGAAGGGAACCTGGTAACAGGCCCCTCACAATGGGGAAGTTAATGGTTTCTGAAGTTGGTGGTTTTGACAGGAGATTCTAGTTAAGGTTAAATTATGGGGACCAGAGTGGGGCTCCCCTGCTCCGGCTCCCATTCTGCCCGCCTTGGCTGGCTCTCACCGGTGAGTTTTCCATCCACTCCTGGTTCTGGGTGCCTCTGAGCTCCTTCGCATCAACAGACAGTGACTTCCATGTCCTCTCAAGTTAACAAAGCACGCCATTGACAGGAACTTGCCAGATGAGATGGGAAGGGTCAACCCTGACGGCCCACACCCAGGAGACCCTGCAAGTCAGGATTTCAAGTGGCTGGAGGACCGACGGGACTCCCAGAATGAACCCCTCCTGATGGTGAGGAGCCAGGAGTGTGGGGCGCCTGCGGCCTGTGTGGGGGTGCCTCCACTCTCCACTCTGGCTATGAAGGGACCCTTGCAGGTGCCCCACCTACCAGTCCCTTTGTGATCACAGCTTCCAGGCTGTCGTTTACACAGATTGCCCTATAAATGTGCCTGCAGAGGCCTTCAGAAGGATGGAAGGAATTAGCAACTGGGGAAACCACAGGCCATGGGGACAGGGCCGCCATTTAATAACAGGAAATGTAGGTGCGCCTGGTGGAACAGTGGTTTGGTCAACAGCCTCCAACTCAAGTGCAGGCTGCATACATCCCAAGGACCTGGGTTTGCATCCCAGGCCAGGGAGATCAGCCAAGACGTATGACTAGATAATAGTAAATAAAATGCTTCTTCCTCCTCTCTCTCTTCCTGCCTGATTGCTGACCTTCATTCCTGCCTGCACCTTTCCTTTAAAACACAAAACAGGGGAAATGTCATAGGAAAACTCCTTCTTTGTTAATAACCAAAATTAGGAGGCATGTGTGAGAAGGGCGGGAGCTGAGACAGGAAGGGAAGAGAAAGGTGGAGGGTGGAGAAGCTTTTGTTGTCTCTACCCTCCAGGTCTCAGTTCCCTGGTGCTTTTACCAGAGGATAACCCCAAGTCGGCCATGTCTAAAGAGTGTAAACGCCAGGGTCTCCGGGGCCCCAGGGGATTGCTTATTGCAGTGCACAGGGGCCTTACCACGTCCCACCTAAAGAGGGTCCTGTGTGTGGCCTCCGTGTCTGCTCTCAAAAGTGGACTCACTTTCTTTGGTGAAAAGGACAGTGCTCCAGGATGGAGGGGGACGTCGGCCCCGTGTGTCCTTCCTCCCTCTGTACGTCGGGCTGTCTGTGACACCGTGGCCGGTATCTGTCATTCCAGCACTGAAAACCGCAGCCCTGGAGCCGGACAGGGCAGGCTGTGTGCTGTGCCCTCCGCTTGGGTGCCGTGTGTCACACCCTGAAGTGTGTCCAGAGTGCCGTCACCGTCCTGACAGCTCATCCAGCGCTCCCTTTCCTGTCCCTCTCCTGCCTCCCTGCCTCCGTGATGTGGCGGAGGACTGATTCTCACAGAAAGCAGGCCTGGCTTTCTCCAGATTGCAGCAAGTGCCCCCAGTGTTGGCGGCGTCTCCGTTACCACTGGCGCTTCGGAAACAGAAGGGAACCTTGATAGAAACGGTTTCCTGGGAAGTTGCTGCGACGTCGGAGCTTCTCTCATTTCAGCTTTGCTCAGACCAGAGAAGGCAGACTCGGGTGAGACACTCACAGGGGACTTTAAAAAGCAGAGAAGACTCTGGAATCGTCAGCCATTGCTTCTCAAAGCCTCCCTGGGCCAGGCGGAACGGACCCACTGTCTGCAGCGGGGGCTGCATGAGGCTGGACCCCAGCGCTGCTGGGAGGGAGAGTTTCCTCCTGCTTCTTAGCAGCTGTCGTTTGAGTGTCTGCTTCTTCTCACTGTATGTGAGTTATGGGTCCGATGGGGGTCAAAGGAAAAGTTCCCCCATTTCTCTGAGGTCCTTCACAGGCTGGATGAATGAGCAAATTGACATTAGTCACAGATAGTAATTGAAAAGCCCCACCTGAATAGCATACATATGGAGAATTTACATGGCGGTACATTCCGAGGTAGCTGGAGAGGAGCCATGATTTACATCCTGTGCGGAGGCCTCAGGGGAGAGGGGAAGGGTCACCAGGTGGCCAGAGGAATGACTCATCTCTACTCTGAAAGTAAAGATGAATAACTTCCCTTTCTACATTCTTCTAGAGAGCAGGGACAAAAGACCCTTCCTGCCTGAGGAGAAGGGTGGAGGCCCAGGGCTGACAGACGGCTTCTCTGATGAGGAAATGGCTATAGGATTGGAACTCCTTTGCCTATGGAGTTGTCCTTTTGTCCTTGATTCTTTGTGTCAGTGTGAGCCATCACAGGAGACCAATTCTGAGGGACTTGGGTGTTCTGTCTTTAGCCCCTTCAGACAAAATGGCGCCAGTGCCGTGAGCCTCGCTCGTAGCCAAGCCCCGGACCTTCTCCAGGCAGCCAGGAGTTAGATGAGGCCTCGGGAAACCCCTCTGCCCACAGGCACCTCAGAAGCCTTTTCTTTTCCTTTTTTTTTTAAGTCTCTGTGAAGGAGAAGAACTAATTACCTGCGGGCAAGTTCAAACCTAAGGGTCACGCTGAAGGCAGCCCTAACTTCCCTCTAAAGGCGGCCCTGCTGGTTCTTTTCTCCTGGGTGGCTCAGACTCCCAGCTGCAGACCACCCTGTTGATTTTGAATGAGAAATGAGCTCGCGTGCGTCTCATCAAGAAAAAACCCGGGGTTTTCACTGCCACTGTAGGAGATGATGTTAGGCATGTGCTTCGTGTACGTTTGCTCTAAACACATTGACAATAAGAATCTGCACAAAACTGAACATGGTAGAGCAGATTTGTGTCTAAACCTTTGATCTGAGATGTTAAGGCTATGACTCAGGAAGGAGAATACTGACATGGGAGCGGGTGCCGGGGCTGGAGAACAGAAAGCAGGTGGGCGCTGCGGCATCTCCGGGCTCTCGGACGCGGTGGGATGCAACTGCTGCAGCTCCCGCAGCAAGAATAGTGTGGCAGGCCGGCCAAGCTCCTCTGGTGACAGGCAGGTAAAGTGGGAGGGGCCCGCCCATGTCCCAGGATGTGGGGCCTAGCTGCTCCAGCCGGCAGAGTAGCAGGAAGGGACACTGAGTGTCACCTCAGGCTTAATGGGCATCCCACCTGGCCTGGTCCCAGTGATGTAGGTACCTGGCACTGGCGAGTGCAGTCTGTCCTAGAAAGAATTCGAAGAATTTCGCAGAGACCTTGTCCCAACACCACGTGGCAAGTTTATTAGAAAGCAGCTAAACAGAAGTGACACACGCAGGCTGGGTTTTCCTTTGGGAGGACCCAGGGGTCGAAAATCTCAGAGTCAGAGTTCAAGCGTAAGGGGGATCTAGAGGGTGTGTCCCCAGTTCAGGTTGTTAGTTAGTGAAGGGTCACAGGCTTTCCAGCCAGTCCCTTCTCTCCAGTCCCTCACCAGGAGTGCCTGGTCCCAGTCCCAGTCCAGCCTGTTTCCTTCTCTCCTTTTCCTGGTCTTTCCTGGCCTGGCAGCTTAGGTCCTTGAGTTCATATCTCTGAAAGCAATTTCAGGATAAAAGCATTAATAATAAAAAACAAAAGGCACTTTCAAGAGGTTACAGGGGGCCTTCCTCTTTGAAAGAAAGAAGGGGAAGAAGCTCCTGGTGAGAAAACCCCCAGCCTTCTATAGACCAGGTACTGGGGAACTACTTTGATGATTTCTCTTTTCCTGTTCAGCCCATCTCTTTTGTCAGTTAACTTGCCTCTTCCGCTCTGGCCTTACGCAGGTATTGTCATGAATGCCAATCTTGTTTGTTTTGCCGCTTTAGACCCTCCTCTAACCACCCCGCCCCGGCGCCTGAGCTGTCTTAGCCCAGGGGCGCCCTGGCCTCCAGAAGTTGCTGCTGAGAACAGGAAGGGTGGAAGGGCAGTGAGTTGGAACCAGACCCAGCCCTTCAGCAAAAAGAAGGAATTGAAGTCACTTAGTGAACATAGTTTTACTGCAGATAAACTAATCCTGGGAGACGACAGGCGTGGAGACAAGAGACTCCGGACCTCCCTGATGAGCGGACAGCCCCTGCTGGTCCGCCCGTTACGCAATCACCAACGCTGTGAGAGCCTCACCCCCCACCACCCCGACATCTCGCCCAGTGCGGGCACTTGGAATAATCTCTGGGGCACTCAGTCCACAAAGTGAATCTCCCACTTCTTCCACTGGTGCCCCTCAAAAATAAACCTCATTTCTTTTCATCAGCATCCCTTCTCTGGGGTAGCGCTGTTTCCAGGATCAGGCTTCAGAATGATCTGGAAGTCTTCAAGAAGCCTCCGGTGCCCTGTGAATGCGCTCAGGGAAGAAACTATCAGTTGAGAGCCCCTCTCTCTTTGTCACCTGCGTCTTTGACCGTTTTCAATGACATCACATTCTCTGTCCCACCTTTGCCTTTGGATGGTGTTGAATTTTATTTCTATTCAGGAGGGTGGCAGTTATGGGTCTTCATCACCAAAATGAAGTCACAGAAAGCTGGGATTTGATGAATTATTACCTGTTTCAGAGCGTAGGCATCGCTTTCTCACAGCTGCGTGATTGGAGTTATCTTCGGAGGGAAACTAGGATTCAGGGTGACTCCTCAGTCCAGTCCTGTAGAAACAGGACTGTTACAGCCCATTGCCAGGAAGGTGCTTTATTCACAGAAAAGAGGCATGTTACTCTTAGTAAGTGACAAGGAGTCTTTCTTTCTTCAATTGATAAGCCCATGGGAGAGGGCATGTATGTTTCTAGAAGGATCTGGAAGATGTTTCTGGACTGGCCTGTGGGCTGGCTTTCTGAGTGAGAAATCAAAGTCCCAGGTGCCTTGTTGAATGCAGGTGTCTTGTGGCAAACACAGTGACTCAAGTGAATGGAGACCTGCCTTAGTCACTCTCCCTGCTGTGACGAGCAGTGTCCCTAGAAAAGCTGCTCGGTGTCCGGGTTACAGGCTCCTCCAGCTGCTGAGGGCTGGAGGTATACAGAACACCTTCCAGTGGACTCCAGCCTGCGCCCGCATTCCCACGTGGAATTCCAGGCGTAATTATAGAGCAGCACATCCATCTTGACCTTCCAGTTAAGCTCATGTTGACCATGAACTGACCAAAGGGAATCCATTTTAACTATTTTCTTCGTTTTCACAAATAGAAAAACAATTCTTTTTGCAAAAATAATTCTTGTAGATGTCAGCAGTGAAAGGTTTCCTTTAAACCATCAGAATAAAAAAAGCAGAAGATAACTGTACAGATCTGAGTTTGCAAGTCAGATTTTTACAACTCATATGACCGTTTTTTTACCTTTGTAGTTACACAAAGATGATGAAATGTAGAACTGTCACACATCTTAGAAACCACTGTGATGGTGATTTTTGCTCCTATGGTGATTTTATCGGGAAATGTTTGCTCTATAGGAAGGAGCTGTGGCGTTAGAGTGGGCCTGGACTGGAAACCCAGCTCCAGCCCCTCTAGCTGGTCTGCATTAAATCTCCGCTTCACAGAATTTTTTAAGGGATATGTGACAAAAGTCCTTAGTGACCAGGATACAATATGCACGCAATTCCTGGGAGCTTTTTTTTTTTTTTTTTAAGGAAAGGCACAGGCAGGAATGAAGGCTGCTAGGCAGGAAGAAGAGGAAGAAGTACTCTATGTATTTTATTTTAGTTGTGCATCTTGGTTGTTCCCCAGCCCTGGGATGCCAACTCAGGGCCTCAGGATGTATGTAGACTCTGCCGGCAGAAGGCAGTGGAGCAAACCACTACTCCACCAGGGCGCCCCTGCTGAATTATTTGAGATGAGCATTTTAACCAACTCACTCTGGCGTTTCTCACTCCCTAGCCCAGTGCCAAAACTCAGGGATAAACGATCAGATGGCTAAACTGCCAGATTGGCACGGAACTCTCAGAGAAGAACCGAGATAAATTCAAAAACAGTTGGGCTCTGATGTCAGGAAACACCTCTTTCTGAGTTTTCCCATTTCTGTCTGCCGGCATTCGGACAGACAAACAGCACAGCCCTCTACGCGTGAGGTCACACTGGTGAGGACAGGAAGTTCTCTCATGGACATTCTTACTGATTTCTCATGATGTTTTAACTGGAACGTCAAGTTTGTTTTGTTTCCTTCCTGTCAGGAACTGGCAGAAAATCATATCTGCTGGATGGCAATGAAGTGTGCTTTACATGAGTTGGGGCAAAAATATCAGGGCTGCTGAAACATTTGCAACAGAACTGAGGTGACATTACCCCAAAGACAATGGGACAGGTGGGGGCACATGGTGCCGGAGCCCACTGGACAGTGGGGAAGAGCAGCTGGTGATTGGATGGAGGGCAGGGTGTGTTGACATATATCTAAGAAATGGGGAACCTATAATAGGAAATTTTAATAACTACTACAATGAAAATTAATTAATTTTTTAAAAGCATATGTGGAGACATCTACTTTTGCTCAACAAATAAATTTATCAAAGTATATAATATATTTATATCAAAATATATTTTTAGAATCTTTGTCTTTGCAATCTGCAGTCTTTTAAAAACGCCATGTGGGCTTATGTAGTGGGGTGCTTGGGGAGAGTAGTTTGTGGCCACCTGTGTTCCTTACCCGGCAGTCCTTGTGGCTTAGCTTTCTCTGTACCAGAAACTCGGAGCTGGACCTCTCATGGACAGTTATGCCACAGTGTGGATGTCTACGCAATTAAATTATATGTGATGGGGGAAAAAAACAGGGCTGGTATGAATGACAGTGAAAAGAAAAAGGAGAAAAGAGCCCTGCATCTCACACACTGCTTCCTCCTAGGGGAACAGTCTCTGACCCTTCTGTGTGTAGCAGTGTGAATCAATGCAAACTCTCAGAGACACTTTTTTTTCCATGGTCTCCATATTAATTTCTATGCAAACTTCTGCGCAAACTGTTGAGAAGCAGAATGCGTTTCGTGGAGGATCCCTTTATGTTCCCTGGTGATATTGGTAAGACCACATAAGAGAGATTCGTGGAGAACAGAAACACAGGCTCACAGAACCTGGGACAGAGTGCCTGACACCGCCAGGGAGATCTTGTCAACTTGCGTGGGGTCACTACTTCTAAACTCGTCTAAAAGTCCGTATCGCGCCCACTCATCCTGACCAACGTAGGACCGACAGTGATCACCCGAAGGCATGGCTGGACTCGAGCCTGACCAGGTGCTGTGCTCTCTTGTAGGAAGAAGGCATCGTGAAGGAGATTGACATCAGTCATCATGTGAAGGAAGGATTTGAAAAGGCCGACCCTTCCCAGTTCGAGCTGCTGAAGGTTTTAGGACAAGGATCCTATGGAAAGGTAGGTTTGGTCGTGGAGTCCCTCTGAGTGAGTCTCATTCCACAGTGCTGGTCCCTCCATGTCAAGGCCTAGCACTGGGAAGTGATAGTGCAGGCGCGTCCTGGACACGGGAACATGACCCGAGTCCGGTAGGATGACAACACCTGGCCTCCCTGCTTTGCAGGGTCCTGTGATGACCAGAAGCTGGCCCACACGCAAGAACTGTGACCTGTGCAGCTAGAATTCAGTGACTGTGCAAAGTGAGGCGTCCTGTGTTTTTGAGACTATTTCACATACACACTCACACACACCCACACTCACACACATGCTCCACATACACACAGTCACACACACATGTTCATGCATTCACCACACATGCTTATACACATTCACATGTTATCACACATATGTGCTCACACGCCCCCACACATAAAACATGCTCATATAGTCACACATTATCACACATGTTCTCGCACATTCGCATTATCACATGTATCTCACACGCTCACACACATACATCTCAACATATGCACACCCACACACGTTCATATGTTCTCACACATTATCGCACATAATCACAAGCTCACATGCACACATTTCCCTTCCTCCAGTCACCTCCCTCTGCATGTGGCTCTTTTGTAGAGTGAGCTGGGTCATTGAATTTGAGCCAGTCCTTCTTGAAAGCACACCTTCACAGGTATTTTTCAAAAATAAAGAAAAGATAGAAAAAGAAGGAGGAGAAGACACCCGCCTCTGGCTGGGCACGGAGGACGGTCTCTGGGCGCTGCAGGCTGGACTTGCCGCCTGGCCCTGTGTGCGCCCCTCGTCAGTGCTGCTGTGATTTCTTCTCAAAGCCTCCACTTCATCCATACAGTTTATTTAATGTAAACTGTGCCTCCTCACTTGCCGTCATGAGTGGCCTCTGAGAAACTGCAACTTTGAGAAAAACCACACACATAATGAGGCAGGTCCTCAAATAAATGTCTCCTTCAGCGATAGCTGACGTCATTTCTCACGCACATTGTACGAAACAGCGTGAATGTGGTGACATCCTCCAGACCCGCTGCACTTGACTGAGTTCTTTGTGGACTGAAGGTGACATCACTCCCATTCTAGCAGCCGCCTAAAATCTCTGTACATAAAATAGTTTGTTTCCTTCTTTTATAACCTTAAAATCATGAGAAAATCAGATTCCTCTTGGGGAGGAGCAGTGGCTGGTTCTCATTCAGTGCCCAGTCCATTAACCACGGGAAGCCCACGTGTCTTTCAACGACGACACGATGTGAGTTCTACAGGGCAGGGCTGGCTTCTTCATGTCCTTGGTGCAGTGTGCCTGGGAGAATAGCTAATGCTGGCAGGATTTCTGGAACACAGGAGCCTGAGACAAGCCCAGAAACCAGACTTTCACCCGTGCGACTGCCCACCAGCCCTCTCTAGTCTTCAAGGGACTTTGGGACAAGGGACAAGATGAGATCTGGCCCTGGTGACTTCATTAGGATTAACAGCACGTGAATGATGTTCGAACAATCTCTTAGAGAAAATGAAAACGTGATTGCTTGCAGTTACCGTTTGGCATGCTTTGGCCACAGAACATGTTTTCTGCTGTCTTTTTCTTTCCCACAGGGTAATGTGGCAGGAACATGTATTTCTAGTAAACAGATATATTAGAATCATATGAAATTACCAGTATTCAAATTTTTGTCACCTGAGAAAATGGCTACTTAGTCAGCACTCACTGGCATGCGTGACGGAGGAAATACAATTTCAGGCGCTTACTGTGTAAGTCGACATCTCTAAAATCATACAGCAGAGCTGACTGCATGGCGTGGTGGGATGTCTTCCCTCTCAGAAATGCAGGGGGAAGGAGCGGGCCTGTTCTTTCTCGAAGAGCCAGGATTTTGAAATAAAGACAGTCACTTTCCTCCCTGCCTTTCACGGACGTGGCCCACGTGTTTTCTGAGGGTGAACTCATCCAGCGGTGCACACCATGAATGGAACGACTTGGTCCACAGTGCTGTGTCTGCACAGGCATCTGACAGGCCCAGAGTGTTGCCCAGAGTGAGTGACATCTGTCAACCAGTGACCCTTCGTCCCCTGGGATGCTCCCACCCCGTCTCAAGGTGTCTGCTCCCAGGTGGGATGGGGGTGCACTCTTGGTGCAGGAAGCTGGACGTGAAGGCTGGAGACATCCAGGCATCTTGCACAGGAACTTGAAATGCCCTCTGAGACTGGTGTGAAAACCAAAGGAAGTCTTTTCCCAAATCGCTCCAAAGTTCAGTTGTGCTTTTCGAAAAAAGCATACCTTGGAATGTAGGCAGTAACGGTGTTTGGCAGAATCCATTTAGAAGGATGCTCTTCATAACACCGTTATTATATGAGGGATGGAAAGCGAAGTTCAGGTATACATACCCCAGTGGTTCAGACATTAAATCTGTAGCAAGCATCGTCCATGCAAAGCCCAAGGCCCTGAGTTCAAGTCCCGGGGCCACGAGGAACAACCATCCTAAAGACATGCTTCTTCCTCCTCTTCCTGCCTACTTGCCTTCATTTCTACCTACTTGAACTTAAAAAAAAATAAAAATTAAAAAAGCAAAGTTTGAAAGATAAAACAGCATGAGAAATAAAGACAGCAGCAGCTCCTATAGACGGTCAGGCAGGCGCTGCCATATTGACCTTGGGTGTGAACTTCGCGACTTCCCGAGACAGGGCTGCTGAATGGACCTTAAGGACTGGAAAGAAGGGGCGATGTCCCAGAGAGCTGCGCTCATGAGCTCCCTCTGAAGGGGTGGGACTGCGATGACTGGTTACAAACTCTGTCCACGCGGGACGGTATAACAAGCTTTTGCCAAAGCCCAACTAATGACAAGTGGGAGCAGTCTGTTCTACTGCCTGTGCTATCTCTTCTTCGTCTCTAAGTAACAGGTGTGTCTCCCTACACAGGAGTCGGCTTCCTTTTGCCCTCCGAAGGGAAGGGACGGTTTTGTCTGCCCCCTGCAGGAGGCGCCTCTTAACACAATTCCGCCTCCTGTCTTGCTCCGGAATTCCACCGGCTGATTGGAGTCTGGACACCCTCATCCCTGGGCCACACCCCCATGTCATTGATCCCTGCATCCTTCTTGTCATCCACCCAGAGGAATAAAATGCTGTCTGTGCGCCGTAGGCCTCCCCACAGAGCCAGCCTCTGACGCCAGGCTGCTCCCCTCGCCCCGAGTCCTGAGGTAAGTTCAGCTCTGCCCTCTGCTCCGCAGCCGTAAGATTGTTCCTCTCATACCCAGGGCTGCATCTGGTGGTGGCGTCTCTTGCAGAGACAGGGGAACCCAGGAGGGAGCCTCCAGGTTACCCCAGACCGCAGCACAGCAGTGAGTGCATGCTGTCACCTCCACGTCTGTCTGCATCTCCGGTCCTGGAGAGCCAGGTCCCCAGAGCTGCGGGAAAAAGGAGACCATCTCGGAGCGTCAGGACTTTTCAAACCATCGTGACTTGAGGACGCCCAGCGAGACGGAGCCCAGAGCAGAGACTAGAGACTTTCCTCAAACAGATGCCGACATGAATGGGATGAGCAGACAACACTTGGAAACGGGACAACGTGTGTCCACGTGCAGAATGAGTGCTGCGGCTCGTGTGTTCCTGAGTTAAGAGCAGTGGTCGGTGGCGCCCCTGCTGTCTCCTGTCCCCTCATTTCTCCGTGCGCTGCCAGATACGGGAAAGCAGTGGGATGCACATGGATGATGTTTCACCTGGAAACCTGTCCTGGGCATGGTCTGTGGGGATGAGTCCCCTGCTCGGGGAGTGGATCTACCCAAACCAAGACGAGCCCTTGCTTTCCTGTCACTTTCTTGGTGGCATTGTAGAATCGGGTCTTCCTGTGTCTCCCTTTTGGGGAGATTGTCACCCTGACATCCTCTGAAAGTGCACAGCCACCGTCTCACTGGAGGAGGCTGACAGCCAGGTGCTGCCCATGGCTGAGCGAACTGGAATTGTGCTGAGAGCAGGTGGTGGCTTTGCTGATCCAGGTGACACATGAAGATCTGGGGCGACTGAGAAGGACGAGGCGTCTGTCTCTGGGGTGTCCCTGGACCTGTCCTTGCAAGGTCGCAGGCCGGGCTGCTGAAGAAGCTGTTCTGAATGAAATGGGGACATGGGAAGTAGTGAAGACTTGGTGACAGTGTGGCTGACACGGTCAGAGTTGACTTGGAGCTGCTTCCCCAACATCAGGACATATTCCCAGGCTGCAGGTGCCTGGCAGAGGCGGGGGGAGAGCCCTTCTCTCACCTTGTTAAATGCGCTGTCGGGGTTGATTTCTGCCGCGTGTCGTGCCCATGTCTGCTCTGAGGGACTCTGCTTGCCAATGGGGTGTCCCTGCTGTGTCCCTGTGACTTGCCGTTTTGCAGGGCCGGGCATGCCGGCTGATGGAAGTTGTGTTTTTCTTCTAAAACATGAATGGGAGCTCCTTTTGAAACAGATCATCTCAAAAGAGCCACGAAGATCAGTCACCGCTTTTGAAATACAGCCGAGAAGTTGGATGTGCCACGGTCTAAGCCACCTTTGGCATCTGTTATATGACATACTCATTGGTGGCTGCCATCTTGGTATTCAGTTTAGACGTGAGCGGAAGGCGGCTCACTGCTCGCAGGCAGCAACGTGCGCGATTCCCACACGTGCTCCTGTGTGAGCAGACCAGCCCTCCCCGGGGAGGAGGGAGCAAGGGGACTGCGGGGAGACAGAAATGGAGTCCCAGCATCTCAGGGGCGAGAGCATCTGAGCACAAGCCCTGCATGCTCTCAGCTGGCTTGGTCAGCACCCGCCGATTTGGAAAGGGGTCTTTTTAGTGCCAACTCTGGTTCTAAGAAACCTCATCTTGGGACCTCTATGTCGGCGTCACTGTGGTAGAAGATGTGGGTGAGTCGGCCCCCAACTGAAGCCACAGTGGGTTTGAGCAAAGACCCCCGGCTGCTATTGTCCCGTCGGAAACTCAGTGACCAGCCATCCTCAGCGGGCAGTGGCAGCCTGTCATTGCACCAGTGGGGAGAGCACGCCACTCCTCCATGTCAGTGTCACCACTGCCATCCCTGCACACAGAGCAGTCCCCCACCCAGCCCCTGCAGGGCACTGCCTCCCACGTCTTGTTGTGGGGCCCCCGCCTGGTGGCCCTCCCCCCTTCCCCAGCCTTTCCCACAACTCACATGGCCACTGCTCGTCCCCTGGGTTCCTGGGGACAGGGGACAGGGGACAGGGCCGCCACACTCCCTGCTGATCTGGACCCCGCAGAGCACTGTTAGTCTGGTCCACTCCAGGCATGTGGAGGGCTGGAGCCCTGGGGGGACTCAGCATCGGTGGGAGCTCGCTGGCAGGCAGTGACTTCCCACGGGTCAAGGAGAGGCTCCAAAGGCTTCAGGGAGACACTCTGCACAGCCCCTGCCCTCTGCTGTCGCAGCTCTGCTTGCCTGTCGGGACGTCATCCCCCTGGGACATTCTCATGACAGAGCCCTGGCCAGGCCTTCAGGGCTGCTCGTGGACACGCAGGCCTGTGCGCCACCTTGTCCAGAGTCTGCTCTGCAGGGCTGCTCATGCAGCTGCAGCACACACCTGTGAGAAACACAGGGACACACAGTCAGCGCCTCCCAAAGACAGATTCGAATTCTCAGTGACAGGACAGTCCAAACCCCAGAAGAAAGATCACCCCAGTTCTAACCCCAGGGAGCTCCTGGTCTCCCCGCTCCTGGAGCTGTCCGTCCTCACTGTCGCATGGGCCTATCCTCTGGGCAGAGGGAAGGACGACTCCACTGACCCTGATGTCCCCAGAGGGCCACAGAACTGTGACTCCAGCAGTGACAGCATTGGGAAGGAGGATTATTGGACCGGTGAGTCCCTGAGGCTGATATGATGGCCATGACCACATCCATGTGCTTCACTGAGGGTCGTCTAGGTCCTCCGCCACCGAGTCTCTAGAGCAGATGCCTGCGGGCCCCCTCGAGGAAGGCAGGCTCCTTTGCCTTACCCAGTCAAGAGTCCCTGCCCACGGGTATTCTCGCCTGACTCTGGGGGGACAGCTGAGGGCGGACGCCCGGGTGCGTCTGTGCCAGCTGGATGAGCCTCTCCCAGGAATCCCACGCAGGGCATGGCAGCTGCCTCCAGGACTGGAGCCGAGTGCATATGGCCAGGCTCTGGGGCCACTCGCCCCTCTAGCACCACGCCCGCGTCTCCTCCCGGCCTCTCTGGCTGCCGGCGGAGCTTTGGATTTACTGAGAGATACTGCCGGGAACGGTAAACACCTACTTTTTCTGTGCTTGCATGGAGGCTGAGTTTTCCCCATAGTTGTGTTATTTTTTTCCCTTTTTACTAATTTCGCTCAGCGGTCGCTAACGTCCAGCTCACCCTCTCTCGACTATCACGTCTTCCTCGTTTTCCTCGCTGAGACACCTCAGCAGGGTTTCGGGAAGAGCTGAGTGTCCACAAGAGGATGCTTCAGAGTCATTTTGAAACGAGAGCTGTGAACTTAAGTTTCTCAAAGCTAATATTTGGGTGAAGAAAATTCAGAATAAGAGGGACGAAGTGAACTAGAAACTGGCTTCTGTGGATCATCAGTAACTCTCAGAGCGTCTTTACAGCAAGAGTTTACAAAGGGATATTTTAAATAAACCAAACGATCGCCCTTAATACTTCGGAATAATGTCCATTCTTCTAACTGAACCTTTCCTTCTTTCAAGGAAGGCGATATTAGTTGTGACAAAGTGTGTCATGGAAAGTTAATGGGGTGTGTGCCTTGGTGGCTTAATGGTTAAGTCCACCAGATACAGTCCACCTACATCCCAAGGACCCGAGTTCGTGTCCTGGGGCCGGAGGATCAACTATAATGAGCAAGTAAATGAAATAAATAAAGTGCTTCTTCCTCCTCTCTTCCTGTCTCCCTGCTCACTTTCATTCCTGCCGCACCTTTCCTTTAAGCCAAAAAAGAAAAGAAAGAAAGTTGACAGTGTGAAAACTGAAAAACTGAAACCCTTCTTCTACACACAGGCACATGATGACACCCCCCGCCCCAATTGTACCAAATTAGATGACATTGTTGGGCAGCCAGGATGCTGGAGACATTTCTAAATGTGACATTTTCCTGCCATGTGTTTATGTTACTGGAATTTCCAAAACACTGTGTATCCTCCTGTCAAGTAAATCCTAGAAAATGAGTGTAAAACATCCACTTCCCGTGTTTATGTCCTCTCAAGGTGTTCCTGGTGAGGAAGGTCAAGGGCCCCGACGCCGGGCAGCTCTATGCCATGAAAGTCCTGAAGAAGGCGACCTTGAAAGGTAAGGCTGTCCTGGGGACCTGGGAGTGTGGCTTGCCCTCTGCTGGTGTCTGAGCAAGTGCACCTGCTCCCCGGGCGCCGAGACTCCTCCAGCAGAGGGTCAGGCACCGGACTGCTATCCGCTAACACTTCCCTGTCCATCCCCGCAACCTCCCGCCGCCTCCCCAGAGGACCCTTGTGCATCAGTGCTGCCCCTGCACCTGCGCTGGCCGCTCAGCATCTGGAAGGCGGAGCAGCAGGTCACAGCCAGCTGTGCGCGGCGCCACTGTGTTATGTGCGTTTACACAAACATGATCCTCGACTGTCTTCTCTCTCTTTTGTCCTGGTGACTGGCCTCTGGGAGTTGGTGCCAGCCCCCTGCATTCTCCCTGCAGTTAAGCATCAGCACTGAATCACCCCGGGCCAATAAAGACGCTCTCCATCATCTTTTCCGAGCTCCCAGCCACTTGGCCTGTGCTGTGTGTGCGCCCTGTTCTCGCCTCCCGGGCCCTGTTGCTGAGGGAGGTATCCCCACCGGAAATAGGCCAAGATGGTGCCGCACAGAGTGGGTGACACAGAGTTTGCCAGTCACCTAAGCCACTGCAGGAAGAGGCCCCCAGTCACACGAGCTGCACCAGGAGCAGAGACCTGGCTCTAGAGGGCCTCTGGGGCCCGTGAAACTCCAGGGTCAGGCATCATCTGGATGTTCAGGTCTCACGTCACAGCATCCTCAGCCACTATGTGTCGGCAGTGCAGAGACATGTCATCCCCGGTCACTCTCTGTCACTGCCTGTGTTGACCCACATCTGAGCAGCAACCTAGGAGAGTAAGCGCGTCGGCTGCATCGACAAACTTTAAGCATCTTAGATTTCAAAGGAGGATGGGCGCTCTTCCGGTGAGGGGGCTCTAGAAGGATCTGGAGGCTGGGTGAGCATCCGAAGAACAGAGCAGTTGGGGTGCTGGCACAGCAGGGAGTAACCGCTGGCCGATGGCGCCGGCGTCAGGGCCACTAGATGTGTTCGCGCAGAGACACTGTGAAAAATGGATTACTAGGCGCCATCCTGACAGGTGGAATTGCCATCTTTTGAGACAGAGTCTAGAATTTGTCTTTATTTTCATCGAGGCAACATTGCTGTATAACAGTAAATTTTAGGTGTGCAGGCTCACTCTTCCTCAAATATGATATGATATAAATATCAGATATCTGATAGCACACCACCACATTTTTAACAGTCCTCACTGTCCATGGGACCGCATTACCCTCAACTCCTGGTCCCCAGGTCCCATCCTCTCTGGCACCCTCAGTGCTGTTGTCAGTCCAAGGGTTAGTTTTTGTTTGGTTTCGTCTGGTCTGTTCATTTACTCTGTTTCTTTGTGGTCTGCATACGAGTGAATAGAACTTGACTTTTTTTTAGCCGGTTGTCTCAGCGGTCACTCTCATGTGCACGGAAATTTTGGGTTCTCTGATGGAGGCATTTGGTTTTATTGCAGTCTCGAGCTTTTCCTCCAGTGTGCTCAAAAGCGGCACAACTCACACCATGCTCTGTGGCAGAACTCTTTCTGTAGCCGTCCTGTTTCTAAAACTGGCCAGTGAACTTGGTCAGATATTCCAAGATTGTCTTAATCACATAACGTACAGAATTGCTCTTTTCAAGATGTTTGGAAATCCCAGGAGATAGACAATGTACAGGGAACACACAAAGCAAGGTTTCACTCACCCCAGTCTTTCCTGAGATGAGTCACTCATTTCACAGGGACGCCACAGAAACAAAGTTACATGAGACTCTTGTGAGTTCAGGAGCCTCTGAATGTCTGAAGAATGAGCAGCTACTCTGTCACTTGCTCAAAAGCTCACACGCAGAGGACCCAGCTACCTGCTCCTAGAGGAGTGAGACCAGATGCCGCAGGCGTGCACGGGAGTCTGCAGCCGCGCTGGCCAGCTCCCCAGCAGCCCCGAGGGGAGGCACCCAAAATGCCCATTGACCGGTCGTATTCAGCCACGAAGAGATATAAACACCGATACACGCTACCTGATGGAGCTCTGAAAACATCACACTAAGAAGCAGCAGCCAGACAGAGACTCCCCGCAATGTGGCCATTTTTATAAAGTCGAGAATAGGAACACCCCCAAACAGAAAGGAGAATCACAGTGGCTGGGTGTGGGGGCAGGGGGGAGGTAGGAAGGGGGTGACTGTTAATGACTTGGGGGTTTCTTCTGGCGGGTAAGGAAACTTTCATGTCATCGTGGTTGCATAACTATTGAATATTCTATAAACCATGAAATCATGCACCTTAAGGGAGTAAATTGAGTCATAGCTCAGTAAGAAACAATGTTCTTTTTTCAATGAACAGAAGCTAATAACAAGGTCCTGTGCTCAAACCCACCCTCCATCCTCAGAGCACTGAAGTTCACTGTCCCCACAAGCTGGCAGCTGCCTGTGGGTTAAGGCGAAGTCAGGGCGGGGCGCTGGGGTGGGGCGCTGGGACTCCTCCAGCAGTCCCTGTCTAGCCTCACCCGGCTCCTGTCCCTCCCGGCCGAGTCCTCTCACGTGGGAGCACAGCCAGCTTAAAGTGCTCCTTTTCGCCTTCATCATGATTCTTCCTTCTTGGCCTTCAAAGATGACCTCGCCCTCTCCTGCACCTGAAGGCAGGAGGAGGAAAAAGTAGGAGTGGAATTGTAATTGTGGTGTGTCCTGGTGCTGTGGCTGTTGGGTTAGCCACCCTCAGATGCAGTTCATGTACATGCCAAGGACCCGGGTTCACGTCCTGGGGTCGGGGAAACAACCAAGCTGAACAACTCATACAGTAAATAAGTGCTTCTTCCTCCTCTCTTCCTGCCTGTCTGCCTGCTCACCTTCATCCTGGCTGTACTTTTCCTTTGGAAAAAAAGAAGAAGGAAAGAAGGAAGCGAGGGAGGGAGGGGAGGGAGAGAGGAAAGGAGGGAGAGAGGGAGAAAGGAAGGAAAGGGAGGAAGGGAGGGAGGAAGGAAGGA